>LOJH01064510.1:0-10588 GCA_001685095.1 Ellobius talpinus
AGAAAGAAAGAAAGAAAGAAAGAAAGAAAGAAAGAAAGAAAGAAAGAAAAAACTCTGTCCTAGAGGAAAATTTTTTACCAGGTATTCAGTATTTATTACAAGACCACAGCCTGTGTTATTTTTCTACCCTGAGGAAACTGTGGCTCATATAGGCTCCTAAAACAATTGATTTGTCTTTTGAGTAAGGCATGTGGCTCTTAATAAAGTCTTTTAAGAGTAAGTGAAAATGAACATGGCCAAGGACAAATTACAAACTGGATGCCTGCACGACTGTTTCTGAAACCTTGTAGAAGGAGCATGGTAGCCAGGAATCCATCTCTGTGGTGTTGCACATACAGCTCTTTTGCATCATGATATGTTTCTATAGAAACAGAAGCCCTTAAAACTACTGTGATACCTTGATTCATGAAGTCTAGAAAATAGATTTGTTGAATAAAGTGAACCCATTGAGTGAACTGAGAAAGTGTTAATATTTTTACCTATTCAACACTGTATAATGTAGAAAATAAACAACAACAACAAAAAATCCATGTTACAGCTGCAAAGTATGGCCTGGATCCAACAAGCTGAAAGCCCCAGAGTTCATGTACCCTGAACCTTATTGCCAACCCCTAAGTGTGTGCTTTGTGGTAACTGGACTATAGGGTAAAATTGTCATTCAAAGAAACCCACTCTGGCCCTGAAACCAGAGCCAGTGAAAGAAGCACACCCTGGCCCTGAAACCATAGCCAGTGAAAGAAGCACACCCTGGCCCTGAAACCATAGCCAGTGAAAGAAACACACCCTGGCCCTGAAACCATAGCCAGTGAAAAGTATACACCCTTGCCATAAAACCAGAACCAAAGAAATACACCCAGACCCTGAAACCAGAGTCAAAGAAACACACTTTGGCTCTGGAACCAAAGTGGGGGAAAAATAGCACAACATACCCTGGCCTTAAAACTAGACCCAAAAGGCTATAAAGGGCCAGTGAAATAAACATACTTTGGCCCTGAAACCAGAGACAAATCTGCCCCTGACCAACAGAGCACAAAGCCAACCAAACCCTGAGCAGGAAAACCACCCAATCCCTGACCACAAAACCAACCAGCCCCTGAGCATAAAATCCAGCAAATCTCTGAGCTTTCCCTTGCCCGGGAATTGAAATCCGACCGACCAATTGCCACCCTGAAAATCATTACCCTAGAAAAACTTCATCCCAAGAAGTCATGTATAAGCCCTGTGCCTGTTCGGTTTTCTGGTGCCCTTTTCCACCCTGGCAGAGGCAGTCACCCTCCTGGATTATTCCCTCCTAATAAATCTCTTGGAATAGGTTTGGGTGATAACCTTTTTTCACAAGATTAGAGCAGAGCAGAGAAATAACAACTTTTTGCCATGGAGCAGAGCAGGCAGAACTGTAACACGTTTGCTGGGGAAACCTTTCCCTAGCTGAGTAGAGTTGTTGCACTCTGGGGAACCCAAGCAGAACTGTAACAACTGGGGAAACCTTGTTACAGTTGGGAAATCTTTCCCTGGAATAGGGCTGTAAGCTACTGCACTTACAGTAATTTTTTGGCTCATGACTACCAGGATCCCTTTCCATCCAAACTGTAATGCTTACAAGGACAAAATCAGCAGAGTGCTAGTTCTGGTTCCTACTGGCTGGAGCCAATCCTGCAAAGCTCTTCTCGGTTCTGCCTTTAGTGATTTCATGTTGAAATCCACAAAGGTAGAAATTGATAGGCATCACAACCAAGTTCCTTGATATGTTGATTCTTTGAGTAAGATATTGAACATATTCTACATTCAGGTGATTTATGTGTATAAAAAGCTCAGATGATAATTGTTATCTAAATTCTTTTATTATATGCTATATATGCTTCTTTATATGTTCAAGTGTTCTAAGTGCAGGCTTCGAATTCAAAGATGTAATTTATAACCATAGTGTCAGGGAACAAAGGGTATAGGACCAAGGCATAGGGTAAGGACATCATGAGGAAGAAATGATATGACTTCCTGAGTTCTTTCCTCCAAAATGCATCAACACAACATATTCAGGTTAAATATCTACTTCATGTGAAGCTCTTGGTTACAGGGCTTTACAGACACACAAAACACACTGTTAGCCTAAAGGAAGTCCTGGGGACTACAAATACAGCTCATTTCATAAAGCACTTGTCTAGTATGCATGAAGCCATGGAATCCAACCCCAGTACCCCATAAAGTGGGCATGTTCATAACCACCTATAATCCCAGCACTTGGGAGATAAAGTCTAGGAAATTAGAATTTCAAGGTCATCCTTAACCACATAATGAGTTCAAGGACAGCCTGTGTTGGATAAGGCCCTGTCTTAAAAATAAACCAACAATTAATGATCTAATAGGAGATAAGAGCAAGAACTATCTTTTATTGACCTCTGGAGTTTTATAATTCATACTGTCACACTTGAGAGTCTCTCTTCTATTCTTTAAGCAAACATTTCTGTCACAAAATAAAGTTACTTAAATTGAGTGTGTATGGCATTGTAGCAATATATATTTCTTATTGTGGGTTTATGTAAGCGTTAAGGACATATTGTTAAATACAATAAAATAGCATTTGGACAGATGCTAGAAGGTCAATGAAATTACAGTTTTGAAAATTCATAATGTCCTTTTATCTTTATGTAGATGGTTAAAGGAGGTTAAAAAAATCAGTGGTTAAAATCCTACTAAAGAATTACAGGAGAATGATTTAAAGTACTGTGCTAATGAATGTATGAGCAAAAATGTTCTAAATGGAGTCAAAAGTATTTTCCTTGGAATAAGAAAGAGTTTCTTCCTATATTTATATAATTAATCTTTAGATCTTCAAACCTTTCATCAAAAGGGAAAAGGCTATGCTTGATTCGACTTGTTGGCAGAGAAATAGTTGTGAGATCTTGAAATGGTTTCTTTGCACAAAAACTACTTGGCAGTCACCATAAGCCCTGCAATGCCTACATTAAAGTGGCATTTTGTATCCACACTGGGGTTTACCACTCAGCAAGCTGTTGGGACACTCACTAGCTTGGATGTCTCAAGCTTCATCTCAGCGGAAAAAAGAAAAGATAAACCAGAAGTTTGGCTACTGTGCGATTCTTTCCATGTATGAAATAAGCACATCATGGGAAAACCTCACAAAGAAATTGGTGATTCCTAGGGATTAAGGAAAGTATAGTCAAAAGAGCAAGGTGGGACTGTGGAGGAAGAGTCTCTTTTCAGTAGTTTCTTTATTTTAACCTGTGTATGTAATTCTACACAAGTGACTGCCATAGAGCTAATGGCCAGTTTCCTTACTCTACTATCTGTTGTACTTGCCTATCACACAGTCACTGGAGAAACATAGTGGAGGACACCCCGGACAGCCCTATGTTGTTATTGCAATTCTCTGTGAATCTGTAATTGCTTTCAAGTAAAGTGGGGTTTTTCATTTGTTTTAAACAAAAATGTATCTTTCTGATTGTAAGAAGTTTTCTGCCATATGAGCCCCCTAATGCCTGTGGCATAGAAGTTATTGCTATATTTAGAAATAGTAGTAGGAAAAGCATGTATAAACTTCTTATTCTGGAACAAGTGTTAAGTACTGCCTTATGTTCTTGTTAACTTCTGCAGTAAAATGTACAGACACAAGGGACTTAGGGGGAAGAGTTTGTTCTCACTGTTGCATGTCAATGTCCATCACTGAAGTGAAGTCATTGTGGCAGGAGTTTGAGACAGCTGGTCATATTGCATGTAAAGTCAAGAATCAGAGAGTAGCAAATGCATGCATGCACGCTAGTGCTCAGCTCACTTTCTGCAGTTTATAGAGCCTTGTCCAGAGAATGGTCCCATTCACAGTGAAGATTGGCCTTCCCATATCAATTAAACGATCAGAATACCCAGAGCTCTATCTCCCAAGTGATTCTAATTTTGTCAAGCTGACAATTAAACATAACCACCACTAGTGCTTTTCACACACTGTGTATTTTTCTCTTACTCCACCAAATAACTTTGCGAGTGTAAAGATTCTGTTTTTCTGCATTCTAATACCTCACCCACAGGAGCATGAGTTGTTGGGGATTTAGGAAACAAAGAAGTTGTGAGTGAATCATCCCAGAGGAAAACAGACAGAGTGTCGGTATTAGAGACCTTGGAAATGATGCATCATGCTGATAAGAAAAGAAGAAAATCATCACTCTCATAGAGAGTTGTGTTAAGTGTCTCCTTATGTATATCTTCCTAATCAGGGAGGCCAGATTTTAAACCCAGAAAGACACACCCAGAACCACACCCCCATGCCTTAGCCCGCAGACTAGGAAAAGCCTAAACTTTGTGGTTGGATATCACCATTATCTCCTCAATAAAGAGAGAGAGAGAGAGAGAGATTGGAATTAGTGTGTTCGCTCTGGGTATTTTTATAGGATGGTGAGGTAATGGCTAAAAATAATAGATAAAGGTTAAGATCATATGAAATCCTAAACGTTCAAAAGCATTAGCCTTCATAGTCTCCGCTGGCAATATTCCCAGTGATGCTTCTGCAGGCCAGCTGCGACAAACAGGCTTGCAGAATCTTCAAAAATGTAGTAAAACATTGTACTCGTGGATTCCCCAAATGGTATTTCCACTGTCTATCCAGTTAAGGGATTATTGTTTTATTATCGCTCCTGAGAAATGGCAGTAACTCGGAAACAGGGAGAATTTCCGCTTTCGAGGGTTCCATTGTCCACTTTAAATACCCTCGATATGTGACCAAGAGTCATTTAATTAATTAAATAGAAACAGTTTTGCATTGCATAGATGAATCCCCACAGCTTTTCATAGATAACGGAGGTGTGCTGTGATGCAGGTCATCTGTAAGTAGTTGAAAGCTGCACCTCCCACGTAGAAGAGGCCGGCTGCATGAGACTTCGCAGCCCTGAGGGATTGCTGCCATCTAGTAGCTCCCATGAGAAATACTGGCCCTTGGGTCACCTTGCTTCAGCAAACGAATGCCTGCAAGAATCCATCAGCTGCTCCCGAGTTATGTGGGTAACTTGACTGTTGGTTTTGTCATTCCAGAGGTATTGGGGACCACTGGAATTTTCCTTCCTTAGGTAGGGTTTAAGTATGAGCAAAGACTGTGTCTTAATGCTGCCCTCCAGTGGTCCCTACCAACATCGTCTAGTAGAACTGTCTTCGCTGTGCGTGACAAATTGAGCAGAAATGGCCTGTTTCCTTTTCCTCCCAGCCTGCGCTAGACCAGTGTTTGGCTGAATCCGAGTAAATATCATTATGAAAAACCCTCCATAGCTAAACTGCATCTCAAGTGCACATGCGGTCACCACATAGTAGAATGTTAAAAAAAAACATTCGGTATGCAAAATTTGACAGAACTCTGATAGTTATGCCCTAAAAGTCACTAGAGCTTATGGTGACAACTGATGTATTTTCAGGATTAGATAACACCAGAAGCAAGTGAAATAAACAACAGGAAAGTATTTGATATATGATTTCATTTTTATGAGTGAAAGATGTTGAAATTGGTCTTATCTCTATGCTATCCAAAAGGTAATATGTCCGTAGCTGGAATATTACAAACACCTCTTAAACTAGACACATTTTCTGCTTTCTGTGTGTATGATATCGTGCAAATCCAAACTCTGTAAAAGTGGTACATAGTTTTTTGACAAATACACCCATGTGTGGTGCACAGTTTGATTTATATAAAGTCATTTTGAATGCAGAGGCAGAATTCCTCCTGAACAGATGAAAATATCTGCCTAGAGTGATAATGCATGTGTGTAGAAAGATAGGGTTGTTAAGAAGGAATTTTTTGTGAGAAAGGTTTCTAACATTATTTCAAATTTTCCCCTTAAAAGATCTTCTAGAACTTGATTTTATGTCAATTTTTCTGTCTGTTTGGATGTTTACCTAATTTGAAGGAGTCTGTTCTGCCAAAATAGTTTCCTGTGACACAACATAGCTTATGTGGGATTTATAAATTGGAGAAAATGTCAACATAGATATCCTGCATGTCAGATATTTATATTATAATTCATAATACTAACAAAATTATAGTTATAAAGTACTAACACAATAATTTTTATGGTTGGGGGTCACCATAACTTGAGGAATGGTATTAAAGGGTTGCAGCATTAGGCAGATTGAGAACTACTGCTTTATATGTTCACGAACTCACAACTGACACAATTGGACCAATAGCCAACAAATGCAGATCAATACAGCTAGCCAGTGGATGAAGATAATACCAGGTAACCTCATCACCTTCAGTCCTCTGATGCAAGTTTGGCCACAAACTTCACTAGTTTGTAGTGCTCAATTTCTCTATAGTTTGAGCTCAGCTCTATAGCTTAGCAATGTAAACATTTTCTTCCATCTAGTTACTTTTACCAAAATACATATATATATACACACACACACTGCGCACACACATACAGAGAATGGAAGAGGAATTCTTAATATTCTTTATATATTTTTATTTATATATCTTTGATACTTAAATATTGATTATAGCCTACCATTTTAATCATGCTTAATATTTATTAAGATATTTTGTTAGTATCTTATTACTTAAATGTTTAGTGGGTCTTCCCTAAGTATCTGTTCCATTAGCCCTATTATATTTGTGACATGACTTTGTAGACCATACTACTAATATGTTATTTTTGGTACAAAATTATAATATACAGTATTTTTCTTAAAAATAGTTAGTCTTGTACTCTGTTTGTCAATTGCATTCATCACTATCAAGTTACTCTTTGAATTGTAGATGATTATGAATCTGAAGTCTGCATCCTGAAATGTCAACAGCCTACTGGTTCATCTAACTTTAGCTTCACATTTGGTATCAGCTCCCATGTGTACATTGTAGCACCCCATTACACAGTAACCTTCTCAACTTTAGTTGTACCTAGCAACTTTGGGGGAAAATGAAAAAACATGTCACAAGTTTGAGGTATGACTGGTTTAGAGTCAGTGTAGAATCAGTCTGGGCAACACAGTAAGACCTTATCCAAAAATTTAAAAACTTACAAGAGTTCTGTGGATGCAGTACTGTAGCAAAGTGCTGCCTAGCAAATATGAAGCCCCAGATTTAATTCAGTCCTTTGTTTAAAAAGAAAAGTCACCAGCTATGGTTTGAGTGGGTCTAAGAAATAGGTCTATAGGGATGAAAGAGGGGGCTCAGCAGTTGAGAGCATTTGCTGCTCTTGCAGAGGACTCAGGTTTGGTTCCCAGCATTCCCAATGGGGGCTGATAGCCACCTGTAACTCTAGTTCCAGGGGATCCGATGCCCTCTTCTGACCTGTGTGTACTACATATGTGTGGTGCATACATATGGGCAAAACATGTGTATATATATAAATAAATTGTTTAAAAGTAAGTGGGCCTTCACCCTGTGTGACCTGTGTAACCCTATCCATGTGTATACATACTCTAAGTACTTATTTAGATCATGTATAGTTTGGATTTAAATGTTGTCTTCAGCATGATCTGAAAGCTTCAGTTCTATGAAGTTAGATTGCAAGAAGTCAGAGATTTTTAAATAAGGTACAAATTACACAAGAAAATGACTCCATCTGGTCAATCAAGAATTCTTCCACCTACAGTAACTAAGCTCAGAAGAAAGCACAAATTTTTCAGAAGGGCTTTATTTATTTACTTATTTATTTATTTGGATGAGGCTAAATATGATGCGTTTTCTTTCAGGGAAGCAGTCATTCTTTAATATTATTGATAGGTCAGCAAAGTGTAACATATCAATGTGAGTGTGTTCTTGAGAGCAATCAGAGAGAATGTATAACACAGTTTTCTAAATTTCTGCAGCAAATGCAGGTGATTTCTTCTAAATAGGATGAGCACTGTGTTGGGTACTGGTGATGGAGGGATGGCAGAACTCTTGATTTTAAGGAGAAATTGACAAAAAGGCAACAATATAAGGATTCTCTAAAGGATACAGAGAGTAGGGAAGGGGAGAGAGAGAGAAAGGACAGACATAGAGACAGAGAGAAAGACAGAGGGGGGCGTGGGGGAAAGGAGAGGTATGAAGGGAGGGAGAGAAAGCAGGAAGGAGAATGCTGTGTTGCAGAAAAGAAACAGTAACTGTCAAAGAAAGGGCCACTCTAGCATACATAATCAGGAAACTTGCCAAATGTATTTTCGTGTTTTGTTTCTTTCCCTGTTGCTTCTCTTAAATTTTTAAATTTTTGTCCATTTGAACGTGGAATAAATTTTTTAAGAGAATCCTCCACAGGGGGTAAAAATGTTTGGTATCTTGATCTTCACGGAGGAGGATACAAAATCCATCAAGTTACATCCATATAGCAGTTGCAGTCTATCTTATATAAATCACTGATTAAATTTTAATAACCCATCCAAACATACAGTGCCGTGTGCTTTCCATCAGAAAAAAAATTAGCTTCCTGTCTCTGATGATCTATAGTAAGTGTATCACAAAAGGAAAAAGGCCAAGGTGCTTCTTCTTTCTGTAATAATTTGTTATTATTTTTTACTGTTTCTAGCTGAAAGTCCCGATTTCTCGAGAACACTTTTGAAAAGAGTGACACTTGTCAAAGTGGGTGGTGAAGTTGTCATTGAGTGTAAGCCAAAAGCATCTCCAAGACCTGTCTACACCTGGAGAAAGGGACGGGAACTATTAAGAGAAAATGAAAGGTATGATGTTGAAATATTTTTAATATTTGATTAACCTGTAGTAATTTGTCTGCCATAATTGAGCAAATACTCAAAGCAGGAAGCTGCATAATACAGGTGGTAATATTGACCTCCATGTTCCTTCTTAATATCGGGGTTCTAGAAAGCCTTCCATGCAGAGAGAGATTGCATTAACCCTGTGAGAACTCACATTGCTTCCAGCAGGTGAGCAACTGAAAATAAACCTTTAGCCTAAACTTTTTCCATATATATCTGTCCATCATAATTCCTTGGCTTAGTCAAATCGGTTTAGTTCCATTCCATGACAGCTCTTCAAACATTTGGCACTATCTGTTGTTTCCTGGTGTTATATAGGTGGCCTATAGCCTGCTTGATTCTTTATTAATTTGTATCTCTTTAAGAGACCAGATTTGTTCTAATATCTGAATTTGCCATTGCCTCTGCTTCCTATTACACATGAATTACATTTAGAAAGCATATTGTTTAAAGGGTGTAAATGTGTATGGGTTACTTGGAGTTTGACATCAGATAGTACCAAGTGGCACATATCTCCAAGACCTTGTCTGGGCTGTCACCCCTGTAAAATATCCTCTACCATTTTCTGTAATATATTCAATCTGCTGAAAAGGGGTAATTATGCATGAGCCTGTGTTTGTCACCCATAAGACAGGATTTACCAGCTGTATACATAATGATTTTAATTGATGTTAAAGGGCAAGTATTCATAGATCCAGTAAAGAAGTGTTTAAAATGTGTGTATCTACCCTTTTACACCTGCACACCTTCAAATTTGCATATACAAATTAGATCACTGTGCTGATGATTTGTCCTTCTTAATAATTTCTATAAACAAACTTGATACAGTTTCTAAGTGATATATGTCCACACACATATTAACTTCCAAATAGACATCCATTTCTGATTCCTTATATATTCAGGAGACAGCATGGTCCACTGAATACTGGAATGGCATTCAAGTTTTAAGGCAAATCTGGGAAATTGAAAGCACATAATTTTTATTTTATTAGCATGTATTAACTATATATAATGGATTTGATTGTGACATTTTGTGCCTATGTACCATTTATTTTAATCATATGTACCCTCTTCACCCTCTCTTATCCTTTTCCACTGCTGCAGGTTCCTTTTCACTCCCCCACATAATCTCCCTTCTAATTTCATGTCTTGTATTTTTGCTTTTTGATGACTCAGTGAGTTTCCTTAGGGTTACTTATAGGAACACGGGCAACTATCAGTGGCCATACCACTGAAGAAATTGTCTCTTCCTCCTCCAGCAACCACTACCAGCCAATAGGTCCCAGAGGAGTAGGACGTCATGACTCTTACCTCTTTCCGTAAAATAATGTCAGCAGATCCAAGTATGGACAGGATTTTTGCAGACAAGTCCAGCTGCTGCCGTTCAAGCATGCAGCAGTCAGCCTTAACATATCCAGAAGATAGCTTCTACAATAATCTGCAGTCTGGATCGCTCTGCCTCCCTTTTCCTCTATGCTTCCTGAACTTTTGAACGGATGGCATAGATTACCCACTGAAGTCCGAACATTCAGCCCTAGCATGTTCTCATCACTTGTGTCTGTATGAACCCCAATAGAAAGCACCAGCTATGGCAAAAAAAAAAAAAGAAGAAGCTTTTCTTTTCAAACATGATGGCACAACTGGTCTTTGGGCATTAACATAGGTATTTAGAAGGTGCAACAGTACTAGAAAGCAGAATTTCTTACTAAAACACGAGGAACATTCCATTCTGCCTTAGTTTTTCTTGAAATGTGGTATGTTAGATTACATTTAATGGCTACATATTCCTTTGGATATAACTGAAATATAATTAATGTGTACCAAATACATTGCTTAGAAAAGGCTGCATTTTTTATTGAAAATAGATTTTTTTCCTCCATAGAATACATCCCAAATGCATATT
>LOJH01064511.1:0-10275 GCA_001685095.1 Ellobius talpinus
GTAAAGCTAGCCATGCGGGAGCCAGGTGGGATGAAAAGCAGGCCAGCCTGCCGCCTCTTCACTACAACAATGGCTTTCCATTCAGAACTCTTAAATCTTTGTCAGACATTTAGATCACACTTTCATGTGTCATAAAATGTCAGCCAGAGAAGAAATTCCAAATTCCTCTCCCAAGACATCCACAGTCACTCTCATTTCCTGTCTAGATCCAACACCTCACTTAGTGAGAAGAACTGAAACTCAGATACACTCTAATATCATAATTTGAGTTCTTTCAGTTATTTGAACTTCATCTAACTCTAAATATTTTGTAAGTTTCTAAAGTTTATACAACAGCTGAGAGCAATCATAATTCTTTTTTTGTTCTCTCTTTTATTCTACAAAACATTTATTTTAAGGACAACTAAGAAATATATCAAAATGTTTGCCCTTGTCAGTTAATGCTATGAAAATCATAGTCTATGAATTTATATCGTACATGAATGATGGACTACTATATTTCTCATAAAGTCCAATTGTTCCTCTGAATAACAGTAAAAGGTGGCCTTGGGTACTATTTTACACTGTTCTCCAGGCATAAAGTTGTAAGAGCACTTTTTTTCACATCATTCTTATCCTTTAGCTGCATGCGGAGCTTTAGAATTTTTATCCACATTCACAATTCTCTCATCCTTCACTCCTACAAATTTCCCTTCATTCCATAGAAAGGTTTGTCTCAACTAAAAGTGATTGACTCTTGTGAAGTTTGCTTACATGTTCCATGGAAGCAAAACTACATATGCTTGATTTATGGGTGAAGAATTTTAAAAGTTATCTCAGCAATTTTGTCATATTCATACAGTATGTTGTGTTCTCTTCTAGATACTAATTTTTTATTTTTTTGTTGTTGTATGGAATAAAGTTAATAACTTATTACAATAAAGTTAAACAGGTAACCTAGATCTTGGATTTCTGGGTAATAAGTGATTCTAAAAAACCTGAGCATCTAAACAAGCAGTTTGAATAACAATTTAAAAAGATCAATGAAAAATGCACCTCCTGATGGATATAAGTAAAACTGATAAGATTTGTGATCTCTTTGGATGAATAGGAAATCACTTCATGGAGTCAACAGTGGAGTTTGACCACACAGTGGGGGTATGGTTTACTCTTCACTTTGACTAGAGTAAGAAGGGCAACACTACAGTTGCAATTTTTTCCTATATATAAGATCAGTTTTCAATTCTTGCTAATTATTTTGCAGATTCTCTTTTAAGAGAAGTAGGTAAAATAAAATAAAGATCAAGAACTCTGTTTCAGTATGATAAATTTGAAGAAATGATTGTAGTTAACATAAAAAAGTAAATAAATACTTGTTTCCAGAAAATGTAACTATTTTGGTGACTATTTTTACTGTCTTAAAGAAAATCATCAGGCTTTTATTAAAAAAATATGTAGAGAAACATGATTACAAAGCATAAAATTCTGTGCAGAAGTGATACAACTGGGTAAAAAGTTAATTTTAGAGTTAATTTTAGTATTATGAGGGGAAAATGATACTAAATGGAGTACTCAAGCACAGAAGAAGAATCAGTCATGGTGTAGGTCCATTGCTTAAGGGATATTTCTAATAGGGTAGTCCACAAAATGAAAGTAGAGGAAAAATCCTCTTGTTCAATAGGGAATTGCTTACACTAACAAATAACTAAGAATCTATATAAGCCAAGTATAGATTTAGAGATTGCTATCATAATTGAAACAAACAATATTCTGTGATATAAAACTCATGATTATAAAAATTAGTTAAAATTTATATAAATGACATTTTTGCAATTAGAGAGAACTGGACATTGTTTTTTGTGGCAGTTTATTAGTTACTTATGGCTGAGTAAAGAGGAAAGAGGAGGTATATTTCATTATTTTTAAACTATGTACTTCTGCAATCTATGTAAAGGAAGAAGATTCAGCTTAGAGATTTGTTGAATATAGTAACTTGATAATTAATTTTTAGGCAATAAAATAAATATACATTTTGGTTTATTATTCCAAACAAATAATATAACTTAAATATATTTTGATAGGCTATCAGGTATAGGGATGATGACCAAATCTGACCATTTGCTACAGAAACATTTATATCTTCAGATCACTTTACCTCTTGATTGACATTGCCTTCCTATTTATTGACCTGTTATCATCATCAATGCAATGAAGAGCTATAAACTGCATGATAAATGAGATTTCTCCATTCCTAGGAAACATGTACTTCTGCAATTTTCCATTTCCCTTTTACTTCATATTATTTTGGTAGGAAAATGTATTATTGCAATCAAGAAATACATAATATCTGTAATATTACAGTGTAATATTTTATTTTATTTAGTATTTTGTCCTGTCTGTAAAAAAACTGGAGTCATTAGTCCAATAAACTTTTTCTTTTAGCGATTGAAAAGTTATACCATTCCTTTAAATCTGTATAAAACAAATGGATAATTCAGAGTTGTAAAATGAGATCTCAAAAACTATTGAGAAACTCAAACACCTGAAGATATTACAAAAACTAACAATCATAAAAGTCTTTACATAAGCATTATCACATTATTATATATTATATATAATATACATATTAGGTAACTCAATAAATTTTATTGTATAGTAAAGTGTAATGTCTGTATAATATGTACAATTGAGTATATATGCAAACATTTGCAGTATTTTGAAACTCATCACTTTATTATCTGTTATCATATACTCTTTTCTAGAGAAAGAGGTTATGTTATCATATATTCTATTTGCAGCATTACTGTATTTCCAAAGTAAAATAAATTCACATTATGCTCTATTTAGAAATTACAGCAAGATAACACTATAAGGAGCAAATTCGGGGAAATTTCACTAATACTCACTATGTAAATGTCCTAAAGTTCTATGAGTCAGGAAAAAAAAACATGCCTTCCTCTATCTTCATAAAATTTTCTCACTTTACATAGACTTAGAATAGAGCTAGATATTGCTGAGTGTTATGGTATAGAGTAATTTCTGCTCTATGAGCATATGGTATGTTCTCCATCAACATCATTACAGTAATAGTGAGAAATGAAAATCATTAATTATGCTGCGTAAAAGTGGTATGCTATCTTTAAAATTAAATCATGGTAACTGCTATAACATTTTATAAAGTGCAATCAATACATTTCTAAGCAAAACCTTTTTTTAACAATTACATAGAAATATAATAAAGATGATTATAATGATTTAAAGTAGATTACATGGAAAAGTTAAATTTGTTTTACTTTAATAATAAATAAAAATTGTCTTCATAGTTTCTGTTTAATATTTTGCATTCTTATAGTATCTGATAAGTACTGTAACCTGCTTTGTCTTTATAAAGTGATACAGAGAAAGTACAAAGAGATGATGGAAGTGTTGCAGCCAAATGGTGAATCTGTTTAAGTTGATGATTGTGTCCAAAGTTGTAATTCAATAAAAATATTATTTTCTGACATTCTATTACATAGCATGATGACTGCAGTTGATGATAATGCATTTCATATTTTAAAATTCTTAAAATAGTCTAACAGCAAAGAAACAAACAACTGAAATACCTCTCAGTTCTAAAGCTGTGTTAGATTGACTGTATTCCATAGGTGATCTTGGCAAACAGAGATACTTAAAGGTCTCTCTTTTTTTTTAAAAAAAAGGACTTCATTGCTCATGGATCTATAATATGAATATCCCTACAGACTTCCAAGATTTATTTTCGATTTCTTTTATAAGATTGATACAAAACATCTGCGTACCTCAGTAAATGTTCCTTACCTAGCCAAATTTTCACTCTTTCCTTCACTTTCAGGTAAGATTAAACGTTTGTCACATTCCAGTATTTTACTCTATTTGATCAATATAAACCTGATTAAAACCACTGAGCAATTTTTATGGATGGGCCTAAAAACCACTGAACAATTTTCATGCATACAACTCAAGATCTTGCTATCTTGATATCTCCACAATGAAGAAAAGCAGTTTATTGGTTGTCCCCAGTATCTCAATTGAGTTGTAAAGCTTACTAAAATGATATTTATGCTAATTTAAATATAATCCTTATTAATTTGGTATAATTGCCATCATTGTCTTTACTGTTGATATTTTTCATAAGCAGATGAAATATAGACCTCTTCTCATAGATTTATGCTTCATTGTAATGTGCCTCTATAACTTCACAATGTATTCCTCTAAGACAATTGTCAGCTGTATTCTGATAAAGTTTTATTAACTGGTACCCATTTTTGTATAGTTGTTATATAATATTACCTCATTGAATTAATTTATCTATTATGAGTAGAAAATTTTTTTCTAGCACCTTATTTTAGTGGTTACAAGTCCTAAATTTGGCAACATCATTTGTTTGGACTTCTGATGATGGTAGGTGAGGGTGCATTAATAAAGGTTCTCTAAAAAAAGGAGAAATGGTAAAATTAATATATATATACATAATATACAAACTATATGCATATTAATTTATCAGCTGAATAATATGCATTATTATGCTTATAGTAACATATTATACATTATAAACATTAATGTATGTAATATGTGTAATTTTTATACAATTTATATACATAATACATGATATAGATTGTAAGTATTCAGTAATATACATGTGTTTATTTTATTATTTATGGTACATAGTATATTATAATTCATGCAATAAATTATATTAAATTAACATATAAACATGATTAATTATCTCGGCATACAGGTTTTTGTATGACTATTCCAACAATGACTGTATCTGTATGGAAATTTTAAAAATCCAGTAGTTCAGTACACAAGCCTAGATTTCTCACCTGGTCTTCCATTCCAGAAAAGAAGGCAATAATAATAGTGAAGTACTGATCTTGCCATCAAAATTTTGGGAAACCAGACTAACAGCAAGCACTGCCTTATTCTATCTCATCTATAAAGACAGTCATCAACAGGTGTTTCACTAAACTTGTATAGTCACTGTGGAAATCAGTGTGGCTGTTCCATGGGAAGCTGGAAAACAATCTACACCAATATCATTTATAACCCACCTGGAAATATAACCAAAGAACACTTTATCCTACCATAAGGACACTTGTTCAACCATGCTCACAGTAGTTTTATTCACAGTAGCAAAATTCTGGAAACAACCTCTATGTCCCACAATATAAAAACCGAAACAAAAATGTAGAGCAACCCACCCATCACAGTCCCATTACCTAGTGAGGAGACAAGACGCCTGTAGGTAGGCTGCTGCCACCTCATTAGATCCTGAATCTACAACTCCCACCATGGCATCAGCTGCCTGAGAGGCATAGTAACTGCCAGTACATACTGGATTTGACTGGTCTGTGAGTGCTGAGTGACTGGTATCCCATATGGAAAACCTATCCCTAAGCCCTAGGTTGCTGGAGGGCTTCCAATGCCCCCCACCTTCCCACAGAAGCCTAACTAGCCACTCAAAGGCAAGACTACTTCAGATAGGCCAAGCAACCACATCCCCATTGGACCCTGAAATCTACAAGTACCACTCTGCACCACAAACCCAACCATCTACTGCGGTATCAGATGACCCCAGAGGCACAGCCACCACCTGCTCCAGTTGAGAAAGAGATGGGTAGACATCAGTGCAAGAACATTCAACAACCTAAAGAGCAATGGCACAAACAGAACCTAGTGGTTCTACAACAGTAAGACCACAATATTATGATGTTAAAGAAGCAGGAAAACAATGACCTTAAAAAAGTTTATGAAGATAATAGAGGTCCTTAGAGAAAATGACAAATTCCCTTAAAGAAATCAAGGAAAAGACGAAGAAAAAAATGGAAGAAATCAGTAACTCCTTAAAGAAAGCTAAGAAAAAAATCAAACATTGAAGGAAACAGTTCAAGACTTGGAAACTAAAATAGAGGCAGTAAAGAAAACACAAACTAAGGGAATTCTGGAAATGGAAAATCAGGGTGAATGAACAGTAACCACAGATGAACAGAAAACAAGTAGAATGCAGAAGATGAAAGAGAGAATCTCTGGCATTGAAGATAGTACAGAGGAGATAGAGTCATTTGTCAAAGACAACATTAACACGACCAAAGTCATAACATAACATGTCCAGGAAATCTGGGGCACTGTGAAAATAGCATAAAAATAATAGGGATAGAAGGAGAAAAATACCAGCTCAAAGACACAGAAAATGTGTATGAAGATACAAGAAGCTTAAAGAACACCAAATAGACTAGACCAAAAATAGTCCCCTCACCAACACAACTAAACATACAAAATAAAAAAAAGAATGTTTAGACCTACAAAATAAAAAGGCCAAGTATCATATAAAGAGAGACCCATCAGAATAATACCCAACTTCTCATGGTGACTCTGAAAGTCAGAAGGTCCTGAACAGATGTTATGCAGACACTAAGAAAGAGACCCAGAGATGCCAGCCCAGACTACTATACCCAGAAAAACTTTCAATCACCATAGATTGAGAAAACAAGGTATTACATAACAAAACCAAACTTAAACAACACCTAGCCATAATTCCAGCCCTAAAGAAAGGGCTAGAAGGAAAACTCTAACGCAAGGAACTGAAAACACAGACAATAGATAATTCCATGGCAGTGAACCCCAATGAAGAGAAACACACACCCACTACCCATCCAGGACACAACCAAAAAGTAATAGGAATCAATAATCAGTGGTCATTTATATCCCTCAATATAAAGGAAATTACCTCTAAGAAGACACAGTCTAGCAGAATGCATAGGAAAACAACAGTCAACCTTCTTCTGTGTGCGGGGAACATACCACAGCATCAAAGAAAGACATTAGCTCAGAGTAAAGGGCTGGGAAAATACTTTCCAATCAAACAGCCCTAAAGAAGCAAGCTGGTAGAACTAGTTTAATATCTAACAAAATAGATTTCAAACTAAAATTAATCAGAAGAAGTAAAGAAAGCTATTTCCTATTCATCACTGGAAAAATCGACTGTGGAATATTTCTGTACACAGTGTAAATTATCCTCTGATTACCTTAATAAAGAAGTTGACTGACCGATAGCAAGGAAGGATAGATAGGGTTAGGCAGAAAAGCCAAACTGAGAATAATGGGGAGAAGAGAGGCATCAGGTAAGAAGCCAAATAGTTGCTGAACAAGCAGATTGTGTAGAAAATGAGATAACAAAACTGAATCCAGAAAATGTAAGCATAGAGAAGAGAGTTAGAAACACAGTACCACCACTAGATGAAGAGCTATTGGAAACTGATAGCTGATGAGAGGAGATACGTTTGTCTTTAGGAGTATACCCCTGGTAGATGGATTGAGCTTGAGTAGAAGACTACACACCTAATAATTTATGGCCAGCAAAAGCTTACTTGTGGGGATTCAAAGAAAAAATGTAGACACAAAGTTGGCTATTTAAAGATAGAGTTGTGTGTCTGTGATAAGTTGAGAGAGGTGGTGAATGTATTAAGACCACATTGTATGAAATACTCAAAGAATTAATAAAAGAGAACAATGTGTTAATATGTTCATATAAACACTTTAATATGGAGATTAAAAGTAAATAAATAAAAGATTCACTATTGAATTACAAATAGTAAACCTTTTAACTTTTTATTTGTTTTTGTAATTTTTGTCTTACTGGTTTTGGAAGTTATTGTTGTTTGAGCTCTGTTTTATGTTGGTTTGTTCTGAGAGAGAGAGAGAGAGAGAGGTCAAAAAAGAGATGAAGCTTATGGCTAGGGACGTGGTAAGGACTGGAGTACTTGGAGGGGAGAAAGAAAATGATTAAAATATATTTCATATACATTTTTAAGAATGACTTTTCAATTGTACAATAATATCAATTACATAAAACAAATTTAATGAAAAAAAAGACAGCACACTTTAGATTAAGTAGGTGTAGGTGACAACTTCTGGTTTTGTCTTTGTTGAATGGGTGTTTTCTTCTTTGGTTTCTGTTTGCTCTCTGATCTTCTGGTTTTTGTGTCTTGTGGTTTAGTAGAGGGAGTCTGCCCACATTGAGGGTTGGGCCTCTGATGGTGTGGATGGCCTCTGGCCCAATAGCAGTTTGCTGTCCAAGTTGAGAGAGAAGTTCTGGCTATGTGCATGGCCAATGATTTATGCTTCAGAATGCTTGCCTGGCTTCTGTTGGGCTAGGAGGCTTCTGCCAGAGGTGGGCCTGAATATTGTGATGAATAAGGGAGGGAAGTTGAAATTAAGCTTGGCGAGTTTGGGATGTGAAAGTCTTAATTGGGGTTCAAGATGCTGCCTGAATCTTTGATAGAGTAGAAGATTTCTTCCAGAGATGTGGGCAAGGAAAAGGTGACAAAAAGAGAAGAGACATTTGGGATTATGCTGGGGTGACTTCTGTGGGAGAATGTTGGGTGGCTTAGCTGATTTTCACGTTAATGGTCTGACCTCTGATGAGGTGTAAGGCTTTCACTAGATGGATGGACTATGGGATATGTTGATAGGGAGAGGGGGTTAGTTGGAGTCTTGCTGGGGAAGCTTGGCGGGGGGGCAGACAGTCTTCCGTGGAGTTTAGGATGCTGGCCTGGCCTCTGATTGAAAAGGAGGCTTCTGCCTGAGATGTGGACTTGGATGCACTAACAAGGAGCGGAGAGGAGGCTGTGACTCTGTTGTGCAGGCAAGGGCCGGGTTGGGGGGAGCAGTCTTACCTGGGGTTCAGGATGCTTGCTAGGGCTTTGGTAGAATGGGAGGTTACAGTCAGAGATGTGGGCTGGGGTAAGGTTGCAAGAAAAGGAGGGTGGGTTCAGGTGATTTGTGCGGCTGGGGAAGACCTTACTTTTCTAGATGCTGATCTAATGGGAAGAAAGCTTTTGCCAGCGGCAAATTATAGTTTCCTTAACACGTGTTTTTCCACAAGCACTAATAAAGAATAAGAATAATGATGAGATAACATGGGACTGAAGTAATGGAAAGTGAATGAAATACTGCCAGACACATAAGATACTTTTAACACGAGTCCTCTAGAATTTTTTCAGTTTTTTTTTAAAATCTATTGCAGCATTTCCATCAATAGCATTGAGGGAAAACAACTCCTATTCCAACAGTTTCCAGCAGGTGGAAGCACAGCCTTACTGTTAATGTCTAACGGGAAGCAAAAAGCCAAAAACAAAAACAAAAAGGGCAAAACAAAACAAAATAACAATCATGAAAAAAAGCAGTAAGACTTATACTGAATCTGTAAAGAAAAGATCAAAAGGATAATGGGAGGGAAGTGAAGGAGAAGGGAAGAAATTCTAAGAGAGACAGACAAATTTAAACAAATTTAAGGGCCATTTGAGAAGTGTGAATATGGAATACAGTAGAAGCCTGGAATGAATCCACAGGCTCTCATTTCCTGTGGAAATGAAAGGAAAACCTCTTCTCCAAAGTAACAAATCTTTTAATTATTATTATTACTTAAAAATTTTCAGTCCAAATTCCCACTCCCTCCCCTCCTCCTAGTCCCCTCCCTCTCCCTCCCCAGATCTTCCCACCTCACCCCTCCAACCCTAAGGCAGTGCCATGCACCTCGCCCTGTGGAAAGTTCAAGGCCCTCCCTACTACATCTAGGTTGAGCAAGGTTTCCATCCGAAGAGAATAGGATCCCATGAAGCCGGTATATGCAGTAGAGACAAATCCCAGTATCACTATCAGTGGCCCCTCAGTCTGCCCCAGTTGTCAACCCCCTTCAGAGGGGTTGTTCCCATGTTCCCATGTTCCCATGCTTGTTCACTTTCAGTCCAGTTGGAGTTAGTGATCTCCCATTAGCTCAAGCAAACTGTCTCGGTGGATGACCTCCTCATGGTCTTGAGTTTCTTGTTCATACACTCACTCCTTCCACTCTTCAACTGGATCTTGGGGGATCAGGCCAATGTGGGTCATTGCCTCTGTTCCCATCTGTTGGTGGACGAAGGTTCTGTGGTGATATTTAAGATAATCATCAGTCTGACTACAGGGTAAGGCCAGTTCAGAATCCTCTCCTCTATTGCTTAGGGTCTTAGCTGGGGTCTTCCCTGTGGGTTCTTGGGCATTTTTCTAGAGCCAGGTTTCTTGCTAACTCTATAATGGCTCCCTCACTCAAGACATCTCTTTCCTTGCTCTCATATCTGTCCTTCCTCCATCTCGACTATCCCATTCCATCAAGTTCTCCTCAACCTCCCTTCTATCCCCTGTCCCCCTGCTCCCAAATTTTTGTCTGATTCCAATTTCCACGTGGGTCTATATATGTTTTTCTTTGAGTTCACCTTATTACTTAGTTTCTCTAGG
>LOJH01064512.1:0-10588 GCA_001685095.1 Ellobius talpinus
AGGCCAAGGCAGTTTCTTTATTAACCAATAAAAGTAACATATAGACAGATGACCTTCCTCCATCATACAAGAAAAGGCCTCTTGTCGATCATCTGGCTGGGGCTTCTATCCAGGTGGAAATCATAAATAGGAAATCACAAATAGGTTTCCTCAGTATTGGGCCAGGTTGTTAAATGCCATGGCCCATTCATGAGCTGGGACAAACTTAGATGTGTATGGAGTTCTGAGAACTAGAGATGTGTAGCTCCAAGCTCTAATTTCCAGAGAACCTAACAGCTCCAGATGCTTGGGCCAGAGGCCTATTGCTCTGGGCCCTGACTCTCAGTGACCCTTAATCCAGTGAACAGAAAGGCAGAGTAGAGCGCCCAGCAGCAGCCAGCATCACCAGCTGCAGATGACAGCAGTATTATAACTCTCAAGGCCAGGATGCTAAGACCCTCAGCTAACACCAGCTTGTATTAAGACCTTGAATCTTAAGTATCAGGGTCTGTAGCCCCTAGGGCTCGGCAGGTCCCTGGGACCCTTGAGGTGGCCAGGACACACACTCTCTCACCTTCTGAGACACTTCCTTCTACAGTCTTGGGACCACCGCCTCTCACCTTTCCCAGCTATGGTCTCGGCTGCCTCTGCTCCTCACAGTTACTGCTCCCAGTTGCTTATTGGAACCCAGTGTTGTCTACTATACATATCATGGCTCCCATATCATCAGCCCAGCCTACTCTACCCATAAAAAGTTCATAAGTAGGCAAGAAAAGTGAAAGACACCACTAGAGTTGATGGAAAAATCACAAATTGTGGCTTGAGCCAATTGATTGATGACTGAAGGTCTTTGATCNATCCTATGTGAATAATGATGCTATGCTTGCTTATTTCTGAAACCCCTATAAAAGCTGTATGAAAAGCATGCTGGGGGTGCCCAGTTATACCTAAATGGACGCCCGCGTGAGCTCATGTGAAATACAACTCTTGCTGATTGCATCCATCAGGCCTGGTTTTTGGGGAAGGGGAAACTTCTCAATTTTTGTGGCTTCTTTCATAGTGAAGATTTTTATTAGCCCTAATGCTGCAACATCTGGAAACAGTGTTAAGCTCATTCAAAAAGCATTAGGAAGAGCCTGATTTAGTCAACTAAGAGATGGCAAAGTAGGTGTGTTAGGTTCTTTTCCATCGCTGTAACAAAACACCATGATCAAGGCCACTTGGAAAATAAAGTGTTGAATTGAGCTTACAGTTTATGATGGTTAGAGTTCATGATCACATAGCAGACCAAAGGCACAGCACTAGGAACATCTGAGAGCTCACATCTCAATCCACAAACAAGAAGCAGATACATAGCACAATGAGCATGGCAGTGGTCTTTTGAAACCTCAAAGCCCACACCCAGTGAAACATTTCTTTCAACAAGGCCACACTTGATAATCCTTCCCAAACAGTTCCACCAACAAGTATTCAAATATATGAGCCTATAGGGGTCATTCTCATTGAAGTAGCAATGAAAATAATTTTAAGGTTGGGGGTCACCACAACATGAGGGACTGTATTAAAGGGTGTCTAAGGGAGGTTGAGAAGCACTGCTCTAAAGAGAATGTCTATTCTGCTTTGGACCTAACTGAAGACAGTTTCTGCAAGGTCTGCTGCAACCAGAGGCATGGCTCTCTACAGTAGCTACCCATGGTGGTCACCCCAAATTCACCAAGGTCTTTTGGTCCTGAAATGGGGGTTTCCTGAACTGTTGTAGGCTGTTACCAGAACATAGCCTCTTGTTCAGCAGCCATGGTTACAGTGTCCCTTGTAACTGAGTGCAGCTGCCTCTGGGCAGTTTCCTGCTCAAGGCTGCGTGGCACAAGGGAAGAGTCTGTCAAGCAACCTTCTCCTAAGAGATTCATTCATTCATAGAAAAACATCAAAGGAAACTTGCAGAAAAGGACCTAACAGTTTACAGTATTTAACAATGCTTAATGCTCGCCCCAGTATTCTAGGGAGGGTTGGGGCCAAGCTAACAAGGTCCATGAACTCAGGGAAGGGAAACCAGGTGGTGACAAAAGTTACAAAACAATCTATACTTTCAGTGTTTTAAGGAATGCATTCATTTACGTTTTGTGCAATGAAAATCAATCTACTTTAACAAGAAGCATGGGAGGGAATAAACAAATCCAGGCATTGAATCAACTAAGTTGGGTCTAACTTGCTGGAAAAATAAAGAGCTTGAGTCCTCTAACCCTAAGATAACTCTGCACTCAGAATGAAACGGAGGTGGGAAGCTGCCTTTTTCTGTTCCCTGCACATAAGCTCCTGCTGTTATATATGAAGAGGCTCTTAAACCTCATTTCCAGCTCTCAACAGCAACAACAGCAGTGGAATGGCAACAAGGAATTAGCTGTAAACTCCAGGAAAATATATTTCCCTCTCATTACAGGCCCAGTGACGAAGGCAGATGCTAAGTGGGCTGTGGCAAGCCAAAAGTTAGTGTCTGTGATATTTCAGTTTTGCCAATGTTGTCCTGGATGCAAATGAGTCCTCACAAATCAACCTTGGTCACATTACTTTGGACATACTGAGCTCAAATAAATGTGGTGGTGTCAATGAAAAGACAGATATAATGCAATGTGTCTCAATATGAGTGTTGTAAAATAAAAGGCTGGCTCACTTAAAACAGGCTCTAATGAAGCAGCCTCTTCAACTGCACCACCTCATAAAGAGATTGAGTGGAATCCTAATTCTAAGAGGAATAAGAAGAAGACCTATCCATGCGGGCTCGATGTGACCATGGAGACATGCCAACTCCTGCAGCCTGAGAACATGTCAGATCAGGAGAAAAGCAGTGGTGACGAGCAGGACACAATTGTGTGGAAAGGAGCACAGAGGGATGGCTACAACAATGAATTGTAAGAAAATAAATTCTTTTAAAAAATAATATTACCACAGGTAATGGCTCTAGTAGACTCTATCACTCAACAGTTACAAAAAGAGAACACAGAAAACAGTGATTTACAACAGAAAAAAATCTATCCAATATTTTATTCCATCTTAAAGAACAGACTATGGAGATGCTGACAAATCAGAAACAATAACCTTGATGCTGTGGGACCTGAGAAACCAGCACTGATGGCACATGAAACTTAATTAGAACAGATGTTCTTCATGGTTCCCTGACCAAGAGAACACACAGAAAGGCAGCCTAGGGTTGGACTCAGAGCCTCAGGCCTGCCTTGCTCCACTTACTACGCACATGGCGCATGCATCTCTGACGCATCAAGCCTGTAGGCCCAAGGTCCAGCAGTGAGGCGGACAGCACCTACAATCTGTCCTACGAGAAAAAGGTTGAGAGTTGAGCTTTTTGGCCACTCAGAAGCTTTGTTGTGCCAGATTCCTATTTCTAATTCATTTGTCTTGGGGTTCCTTCACAAGGTCTTAATTTTTTTTATTTTCTGGGTTATTTTGCTTTAGTGTTTGTTTCATTTTTGAGACAGGGTCAAATGTATTCCTGGAATCCCTATGTAGTCAAGGCTCACCTCCAACTTTGAACACATACCAGGATTAGAGGACTACATACATCATCATACATCTGGTTTATTTGATGCTGGGCTCCACCTGTGCCTTCCTGTAAACAGAGGACTTCTATCTGCATCACACCGCTACCTGAGCCACATCCCTGGCCAGGATTACAGCTTTAAACCAAATTGAATACTTGTGGACATCTGATTATCATGAAGTTCCCGAAGCTTCAACATTACTTCATTTAATTCACCTAGCAAGGACTGCCAGAAATCCATTCCATACGAGAGCAAATGAAGGCTCAGAGACAAAAAGCTCAGGATGAGGATGCTGCCAGGAGGAAGAACCATACTTCAAACCCAAGTGTCTGACTGTAGAGCCCTGATCGTCAGCTGCCGAAGCTGGTGACGGCACAAGTGGTTTCTGAGCCACGAAACCAGCTAGGGCAAGAGGGAGAGGTGGAAAGCTTTGGAGGCATGGTCTGTGGTGAACACATGGTTCAGTGGGAAAACCTGGAGCCCAGGGTGAAAAGGGATTGCTGGATGGGTTTCAATAAGTCAAAAGATTTAAGATGCAAAAAGATACTGACTCTTTGTATCCTGGGTTCAGCGGAAAGTAGCATAGTGTCTTAAACAGCAGAGAATCGTCAAACTCTTTGCAAGAAAGACAAACGCCCTAATTCCGAACAGCTCCTCTGCCAGCAGCAAAGAGAGGAGGCAAACATGTGACCTTGATAAACACTGGCATATTAGCACAACAGCAGAAACAAATGTGGAAAGGGCTCTAAAATATCCTGAGCGGCATCCTTTCCAAATGCCTGCCTGTCCCCGGCCAAAGAACATGCCAACTGATGTTGGGCCCAAGAAAAGCACCTTCATTTTGCATAGTGAGTAGCAGTCGGCAAGGCTGATTTGTAGATAAACAAATGAAAGCAGCAGAAACATATCCATCCTGGCACTGAACTCTGCTGTGCCTTCAACGTCCACAGCAAAACTCAGGTCAGAGTTTAATCTTTATCATGAAGTATTAAGAGGTGGAAGCTTTAAAAGTGATTAATTACTAAATGGATTAATGTTTTTGTGGATTAGCAGATTAAAGGCTTATCTGAAGTAGGTCTGCTATAAAGCCAGTTTGGCCCTGTCTCTTGGATACACTCCTCTCACCACAGGAAACCAGTAAGAAGGCTCTCAACAAGCAAGATACAGGCCCTGGCCTTGAACTTCCTAGCCTCTCAAACAGGAGGAAATGAATGTGTTTTCTTCATAAATTACCTATAATATGATATCCCATTATAGCAACAGAAAATGAAGACAAAGCCCGCCCAAGGAAACCTCCAGAAGCTACACATGTTCACATACATAACAGTTTCCACTGATCACCTAGAATGTGGTGGCTGTTGAATCTGACATTCCAAACTGTCAGTAAACAGACAAGTTCTCTGCTATCACAGTCACTGTCCCAGGAGTGGGGACAAGGTAGAAGGAGGGGCACACAAATGCTGAATGTAATTAGATAGAGTAGGAAGTACTATCGAGGAAATAAAGCATGCATGATGAGCTATAAGTGCCAATTATAGACTGTCATTGCCCCCAAGGAAATGACATCTATGTGGGGACCTGAGGCTAGAGAAGGGGTAAATATGTGAACAGACTCCAAGAAGCACAAGCTCTGAGGAGAGAAAAGGCTAGGATACAGAGAAACTAGCTAAGGATGCTGAGAAACGGGAAAGGTGAGAGAGCGTCAAGCCATGCAGGTGAGTCTAGGAGGCTGTTGTTCAAGCCAATCTGGAAGCAGGGTAACAAGATCAAAGTCATAGGCTGGGCATGGTGGTCCACACTTTAATCGCAGCAGAGGGGAACTTGAGAGGCACAGGAAGAGGCATGTGGATCTCTGAGAATCAGAGGCCAACACTGTCTATATATAAGAAGCTCCAGGACAGCCAGACCCTGTGAGACCCTGTCTCAAACAAACAAACAAATAAACTATCAACACCAGAGTTTGGAAAAGTCACTCTGTCTTCTTCATAGAAAATAAAACCAGGTAAGTGACTGCTGCAATAAATAAACCAGGGTCAGCAAATTTACAAGCAAGGGCCAGAATATAACAGTAGACTAACCATTCATGCCTCTGCAGCCCAAAGTAGCTACAGGTTAACAGACAAACAAATGGCCATGTTCTGATAAAGCTTCATTTACAAATAGGAGGGTTTGCTGCCCTCTCAGCTACACTGCAGAGGACGGCGAAGACAGACTGAGGTGAAAGGACTCTAGAGGGAACGGCCTGGAGAAGCAAATGCTTGCCGAAGTGATCAGATGGACAGACGCTGAAGAGGAAGGAAACCTAGAAATGAGACATGTACCTGGTAAAGTTGCTGCAAATGAATATGGTGAATTTAAAAATTTTTCCAGCCATTTTTAACAGATTTCTTTAGAAACAAAACCTGGAGTTTGGCTCAAACTGGCCTTTGTAATCCACTTAATTATTAACATCCCTGTACACCACTCCACCACATCAGAGCTGCCCGGTCTTTGATCTTGCAACTTTAATATTATTTAATATTAATCCTTGTGGGTGATGGCTAACTACTTTCTATGGCCCCAGCCTGCTACACCAGATGGCCTGAGCTTCTTCCCAAGGAGAAAGCACAACTTTGATGACAATTTGTAAAAATAACTGAAAGAAATGAGTAAGGATCGATGTCATGTGGTGACACTGGCACTTGAATAGTATGGGAAGAGATCAGGAGTTCAAAGCCACCTTCAGCTGCAGAGCAGGTTGGAGGACAGCTGTGCTACCAGAGGCCTTATCTAAGAGAGAGAGAGTTAAATATGAGATAGCATATGCAAAGGAACACTGAAAATGTTTCAAGTTAATGAAACAGTTCTTGAAATGTATTGATGCAGGCAGGTATTTCCCAAAGCAAAACAGAAAAACAAGCAACCAGGAGAGGGAGAGCCATATACAACACTTACACATACTTGAACATGAAAGGTATAGAAAAGCTTCTTATGAAAACATCTATGCTGATGTATCAAAGGGATCTGGAAACGGGGGGTTTAGGACAGCGGTGGCTCCCAGGAGAGACTTCAAGGGTTCTGAGACAAGTCACCCAGACATTTTACCATTATGTTATACTTTACGGTTTTAAGTTGTACAGTGATCCAAACCTGAACTACTGCACACATAGGTAACTATGGTATTAATCTCTACTTTCTCCACCTTTCTGAATAAAAATATTTACATGCTTAATGTAATAACCACATCTGACTCCATGAAGACTTGATTCATTAATCAAAAACAAAGAAACCTAGAAAAAGGCAATTTTTCTAATTAACTCTAATAAGACTAATGATTTTTCCAATTATATTTCCCATTAATTTTCTTTTCTTTTCTTTTTTTAGTTTTTAATTACTTTTAAAAGACTAGCAAGATCTGGAGGAAATCTCAAATCACAGCACGCCAACAGTTCATGCTATCAATGAGAAACTGAAGTATGAAGGTGGGACATACCTCCTTCAAGCTGATGCTTCTCAGCAAGCCAGTGTAAGCATCCAGCCCAGGGGCTGGGCACTGCCCTTGCATCAATGAGACATCTTTATGGGACAGGTGAGCCCACACAGAAGGAAGGATCATGACAGCCATGCCATCTTGACTATTAACTTGATTAGAATCATCAGGGAAACAAACCTCTGGAATTTGGGGGAAGGGATTCCTAACATGAATTAACTTTAGTGGGAAGACGCCCTAACAGTGGGCTATATATACCATTCTCTGACCCAGAGTCCCAGACTGAATAAAAATGAGAAAGCAAGCTTCACCCCTGCCTCATAACTGAGGATGCAATGTAAGCAGCCACTTCCCATTTCTCCCACCATGATGGCTGTATCACTCACGGAGCCAAAAGCAGACCACTTCTTTTTCAAGGTTCCAGGTACTTTGTCACAATGAGACATGGTGTGACATGTTGCTTAAAATTTGAGTTTCTGCTCACCTAGGGTATGAATGAATAACTCTAGAAGTAATTTCCTGAAAATCAGCAAATTGCTGATTTTTTTATAAAGTGCATGAATGGTGTGGGTGAGTGTCTAATTGTGTGTGAGTGGATGTGGTGAGTGTCTATGTGTAGATGAGTGGATGTGGTGAGTGTCTGTGGGTGTGGTGAGTGTCTATGTGTGGTAAGTGTCTAAGTGTGTGTGAGTGTCTAAGTGTGCGTGAGTGGGTGTGGTGAGTGTCTATGTGGGGTGAGTGTCTAAGTGTGTGTGAGTGGGTGTGGTGAGTGTCTATGTGTGGTGAGTGTCTATGTGTGGTAAGTGTCTAAGTGTGTGTGAGTGTGTATGGGTGAGTATCTAAGTGTGTATGAGTGGGTGTGGTAAGTGTCTATGTGTGAGTGAGTGGGTGTGGTGTCTATGTGTGGTAAGTGTCTAAGTGTGCGTGAGTGGGTGTGGTGAGTGTCTATGTGCTCATTCACACTACTTCTGGCACTCACTGAAGTGAGTTGCTGGTGGCAAAAGGAGGTTTGGCTTTCAAAGGTCATAGCCACGTGAAGAGGTCTCGGAAAACAAAGTCAGTATATTATAGTAACACAATAGCCATGGGCGGATTCCTCCCAAATTCCAATGGATAACATTTTTATTCTTGGTCCATTGGTTTCTCAGCTAACCACATCAGTTTTATATATTTACACACTGCATCAGAGTAGATCACATCTAATATTCAGGAAGAAAAAATATTATAACATTTTATTCCAACTGACCTACCCAATCACATCCACTCCAACACTAAGTAAAGCAGATATGCTAATTCAAAACAAGTCTCCAACTGCTGCTGAAAAGACACAAATCACACATCTGCAGCACCACAGAACCTGAGACATGTCTGTACCACATGACCCTGGTCAAGACTGTGATCTCCACAACAGACAGGCCCTTCGGAGCCCAGCTCCCTTCCTCAATCACCCTTAGTTCCCAGGTTTTAACCTTCCCTAAGTGACACCCACACCCTATCTTTTGTTCCAATAAATTCTGTTAGGAACTTGCAAGATGCAGACTTTATTTCAACCAACTCACTCCTGCTCCTTCCAATAATCTAATAGTGCTTAACAATTTAGGGTACATTTGAGTTTGATGAGATTTACCAGATAGCAATAGACTTCTCATGGCTTCTTTATAGCCACAGTTTTGAGCAACCTGGCTAACTCAATCTCACAGGCTCACCTGTCATACTGGAAGCTGAAGCAACGATTTGGAGGGGAGTAAATGAGCAACCTTTGCTGGAGAAATTCCTGAGATCACCTTTCTGGCATTTTGAACATTCTCTCTGCAGAATGCTAGTTGGTGTCAGGGAGGTCGGCAGTCCACTATTTGTGTTGAGAAAGACATTTTTTGTGTTTGGAAAGACATTTTGCTGTTGTTGATGAACCCAACATTACTACAACGTAAAACTCGCTTGTAAATTTGAGAGATTTTTCTTAAGCAAAATTACAATCTGTAGAATTACATTCCATTGCACTCATTCCCCAATGTATTCCACATAAAATGTCTTAGCTATACAAGAAAACCCCATAAACTATCTATTCTTGTGCAGTGATAGAGGAGAAAATTACCTCAATCATGTGTGTGTGTGTGTGTGCATGTGCGTGTATGTGTGTGTGTGTGTGTAGCAAGTGTGAGCATGTGTGTGCATGCTAAGTATACATGCAAAAGCCAGAGAAGAATTTCAGGTATCTTTCTCTATTATATGCCACCTTATTCCCTTGCAGCTGTGTTCTTACACAGAACCTGGGCTGGAAACTTCAGGTCCCTCCACACACAGCACTGGCGTTCTGGCCGTGTATCCTTATGTAGGTGCAGGGGATCACACTCAAGTCTGTGCAGGAAGCATACTCCCTCTCTGAGCCATCTCCCTGGAAATGCCTTGCCTTTATCCAAATGTGTATTCAGTATCAGAAAACTACGGGATGTATTCTACAGTGCAGAACGCCTGCCACATACTGTCCTCCAGGGAACTGTGGGAAGAAAAGCTGCCGTTCATGTGATAGGCCAGTGTGAGCATCAGGAACTCAGAAAAGCATCTGCAGACAGGAGCGCCTGGCAAAGCCAACAATCTGATACCTCAAAGTGAGCAGTGAGGAAATGCAGCTTTAGTCAACCTACACCCTTGTAAAGTTGAGGGAGTTAAAGGACCTAAGAAATATCAAGAACATCTAATCCAGGTGAAGCTTACTTCAGGAGCTTAGGTGAGACTCTAACATTATCACATTTCAACACGTGGTCCAAAGTAAAAAAGAATGAGCTACAGATCAGCCATGCTGTGCCTGCCTGGATGTCATGGTGACAGAGAGAATGAAAACATAAGCAGGCTTCACAGTCTGGGTACAGTTTGCTACCTTGAAACTCACTGTGAAATACAACTATCACTGTGGTCATGTTGAGAGGTAGCCTGTGTCATTAAGGGAAGTGAAGGCTTCCCCATGACAAGTGGGTTCATTCCCAAAGTGAGTCTGCTCTTTATGTTCTCTTCCCAGGTATCCATCAGCCTTCCTACTTCACCACAGCTTGATGCTGCGAGAGAGTCCTCACAAGACACCGGAACAATACTCTCAGACTTCCTGGTCTCCAGAACTATGTGAAATAAGGCACATTTTCTTCAGTATAAATTACTAAGTAGCAAATACTTCCTTATAGCAACAGAAAATGGCCTAAGAGATAAAGCAGAAGACCTGTTGAATCATTTTCATACAGACACATATTAGGAGACAACCTGTTCTTTTCTTAAGTGAAAAAAGAGTATCATCTATTGCAGAATATTTGCTTACACTGTAAAGATATATCTCTAAGGTGTCTTCTGATTGGCTTAATAAAAAGCTAAATAGCCAATAGTTAGGCAGGAGAGAACAGGCAGGACTTCCAAGCAGAGAGAGAAAAACTGGGAGGAAGAACCTAGGTGTAGACTCAGAGAAAGTAGGATATGAGATAGTAAAAGACAACCAAACCATGTGGCAGACATATACTAAAAAAAAATGGGTTAATTAAGTTCTAAGGCATATTTAACAAATGGCGCTGGCATAACTGGATATCAACATGTAGAAGAATGA
>LOJH01064513.1:0-10588 GCA_001685095.1 Ellobius talpinus
CATCCACACATCTGTCCATCTACCCATCCATCCATCCATCCATCCATCCATCCATCCACCCACCTGTCCATCCACCCATCCATCCATCCACCCACCCATGCATCCATCCACCCATCCATCCATCCACCCACCCATCCATCCACCCACCCGTCCGTCCATTTATCCATCCATCCATCCATCCATCCATCCTCCCATCCATCTATCTATCCATCCATCCACTCTCCCAATCCAGAGATCCTGGACCATACTAAATTTCTTCCCTCCCTTCACTTCTAAAGTCCTACCAGGAACTCAGTTTTTCTTTGGCTTCTAAGTATTCCTCAGATTTGTCTCCTCAGCTAGTCCCTAAATGTTCCTCCTTAATGAAGTTGTCAACATCTCTTGCCTGGGTTCCCCCACTTGTCTCTCAGTTCTTCACACCCTTTACATCCTTCTCCACCAAGTCACCAGAACAGCTGGTTTAGCATGCAAATCTACACCTGTTCAATGCTTTAGGTACCTAAATTCAGACCCCAAAGGCCTATGTATTAAATGCTTGATTCTCTGTTAGGTGCTTGCAATAGGCAGAGGGAGCTTTAATTTTGAGGCCTAGAGGGAAGTGTGAGGGTCATGGGGAATCAGAAGTTTCAAACCACTTTTTTCCTGCCTGGCGTCTCCTCTCCCTTTCTCCCCTCCTCTTTCCTTCCTCTGTTTCCATCTCTCTTTGCTTGGCCTCATTAAGGACTGTGGGACATCGCTGTATTCTCTGTCGTCAGGTGCTGATTTGCTGTAAGAAAAGCATGCGAGGCCCTCAATCAACTCAAGCTACTAAAGCTGTGATCCAAAATATCCTTTTTCTTAGTAAGTTGATTATCTCAGGTATTTGTTATAGTGAAGGAAAGCTGCTCAACGTGGCTTCCATGCTTGTCTTTTGCTACCTCTCCAATTCCTCTTCTCCTGCTCTCTTTCTTCTTTTATGTACAACAGTGTGGTCTGCAGTTGTGAGGCGTGCTCTCCCAGAGCTCCACGCTCATCTAACGCTTGGCTCCCTCAATACGATGAGGCTCAAGACCCTTCACGTCCTCAAGGTTCTTTCTCTAGCTTCCTTCACAGGAGTAGTCAGATTTGAGCTTTCCTTTTCCAGGTTACCTGGACAGTCTGCCTTGCACATACTTTGCAAGTAGGAACTGTGTTTTAGTCATGTGTGTGTCTGCAGCACCTACCATGGGACCCGAAGCATTCATTGCACTGAAATACTGAATATGTATTGTGTTTCTGCTACAGGAAAATTTCAGAACATGTCCACAAGATTCTCCCCCAACCCTTACCTCCAAGCAGAAGGAAAATTCAGGAGTCCGTTACTATAAATTGTGCTTGAAATCAGACTGGAAAGAGGGAGAACAGACGCTTTTGTAAGGAGAAGCTGTTGTCTACAGGGGAAGAGGGAGAATACACACTTTTGTAAGGAGAAGCTGTTGTCTGCAGGGGAAGAGGGAGAATACACACTTTTGTAAGGAGAAGCTGTTGTCTGCAGGGAAGAGGTACAATCCGTGAGATTCACTGCAAACGTGCTTTGTGATGTGTAAATTCATTCAAGGTGCTACTGTGTTGTCGCCAGGGTAATGGCAGCAAAACCTGTGCCAAGTGAGGTGGTCACAGGTGGTTTTACTTTCTTTGCATATGTCTGTATTCTGTTTTTTTGTTCCTTCTTGTTGTTTGCGTGTGCCTGTGTGCGTGTGTGTGTGTTGTACTTGCTAGTGTGAATGTGTGAGTGTGTAGAGGTCAGAAGTCAACATCAGGTATTTTCCTCAGTTGTTCTCCTTTATTTTTCAGATCGGGTCTCACTGTGTAGTCTTGGCTGGCCTGAAACTTGATATGTAGACCAGGTTGATGGCAGAGTCAGAGAGATCCACCTACCTCCTTCAAGTGCTGGGATTAAAGGTGTGTATCACCACTTCCAGCTCTACCTGTATTTTCTGAGACAAAGTATCTCACTGAACTTGAAGCTGTTGATTTAACTAGGCTGACTGGCCAATGAGTTCTGTAGATCTGCTTGTTTCCATCCTCCCCCCTTATCCACCTCTCCTGGACGGGTGTTGAATGCTGTGTAACTGTCTACCATGCCTGCATTGTGGAATATTATTTTAACTATGTAAGGATGTGTTGCATTTGTTTATGCTGCATTTGTTTAACTATGTAAGGATGTGTTGCATTTGTTTCGCCTTGACTGCCAAAGCACCTGATTGGTTTAATAAAAAGCTGAACAGCCAGTAGCTAGGCAGAGAAAGGATAGGCCGAGCTGGCAGACAGAGAGAAGAAATAGGAGGAGGCCTCTAGGCTACATAAGGAGCTGAGAGAAAGAAAAAAAAACAAGGAGAAAGAGGGGGACATGTCTGGGGCAAAAAGCCAGGCAGCCACCAGCCAGCCAAGATAAGCAGTGAAAGTAAGATATACAGAAGGAAGGAAAAGCAAAAAGTCCTGAGGCAAAAGGTAGATAAAGAGAAACTGGTTAATTTAAGTTAAAAGAACTAGCCAGAAACAAGGCATTCATAATAATAAGAAGTCTCTGTGTCATGATTTGGGATCTGGTTGGTGATCCAAAAGAAAAAGTCTGGTACATGCCTGGCTTTTTATGCTGGTTCTAGAGATCAGAATTCAGATATTCCACCATGCTTGAGGCAGGCACTCTACTGTCTGAGCCAGCTCTACAGTACTGACATTCCAAATTCTAGAAGCTTCACTTTGGAGAAAGGCTAGCACTGTGTTGAATTTAGCACTTCTCTCTCTCTCTCTCTCTTTTTAAAAAAGAAAACAAACTATCATTTTTCATTTCATACCAATCCCAGTTCCCACTCCCTCCCCTTCTCCCATCCCCTTCACCTTCCCCCTTATCTCACCCCCCTATCTACTCCTCAGAGAAGATAAGGCACATTGCTTTGGGGAAGGTTCAGGGTTCTCCCTGTTATATCTAGACTGAGAAAGGTATCCATCCAAAGAGAACAGGTTCCCAAAAAGCCAGTACAAGCAGTAGGGATAAACCCTGGTGCCACTGCCAGTGGCCCTGCGGTCTGCCCCAGCCATACAACTGTCACCCACATTCAGAGGGTCTAGTTTGGTCCTGTGCTGGTTCCTTCTCTGTCCGGCTGGAGTCAGTGAGCTCCCATTAGCTCAGATAAACTGTTTCAGTGGGTGTCCCCATCAAGGTCTTGACCTCTTTGCTTATATTCTCACTCCTTCCACTCTTCAACTGGACTTTGGNTACAACTGTCACCCACATTCAGAGGGTCTAGTTTGGTCCTGTGCTGGTTCCTTCTCTGTCCGGCTGGAGTCAGTGAGCTCCCATTAGCTCAGATAAACTGTTTCAGTGGGTGTCCCCATCAAGGTCTTGACCTCTTTGCTTATATTCTCACTCCTTCCACTCTTCAACTGGACTTTGGGAGCTCAGCCCAGGAAACCATCAGGTCCTGGACAGAGGCAGAACCTTTCTCTTGGCAATGGTGTGTACACAACTAGCTCCATCACCCGGGTCTTTCTTGCCCGCCACTCATTTTCCCATCAAAAAGGGTGGGAAGTCTTCACAGCTCAGAACACATGTGTGTTTGGAAGTCAATTCTGTGCTTCCTCTCTCCTTTGAAAGTGTGCACTTTGGTCTTCGATAGTCCACACGAAGGTCCTTTGAATGCAGCACTTACTGGGGGAAATTAATCTAAGAGCTACTGTACCTAAGGCATCTGCCTTGAGGACTACTGGTCCTGGCTGTCAGTCTGTCGCCAGCCTGTCTCTGTGTTCAAGAGCCTCTATTTTGAAGATCAGAGTTTTGTACAAGAGCTTCTGAGGTTTTGTTTTCAGATCCAAACACTAGCTTCACAGTGTTCTTGCCAGTTCTGTAGAATTCTTTCATCACTTAGTGAGGATGGTTTTTCTCTTTTTCTCACTCGGCTTGGCTTGCTAAAACTTCTGAGATACCCAAGAAGATGGCTCCTCAGACCAAAGAGGATGAGTTGACCTCTTGATTGATTTAGTTGAAAATTCATGGGATCCAGTTGACTCAGGGGGAGGCATAGATATTGCATGGTGTGTCTCTGAGCCTCTGGGCATGCTGGCAAGCTTCCAGGAGTGTTGGCTGATGACAACTCACCTTAGGCCCTCTTGGGGAACTCACCTAAGCTGAGGGAGCAGCCAGACAGAAGTGTGTAATGCCCTCCTTCCTCTGTTCTGTGAGGTAACTGCTTGCAAAACCTACCCTGTTAAATGGAATTTGGGATAACTGTAGCAGGATATCCATGTCTCAAACTTCCGACAAATCACCTTCTCCCTCCCTCGTTCCCTTAGGGTTTCTACAGAGTATTCTTTCATGCATCTCTCATCATCCATGGCTATCAAAGACCCAGCAGGGTAGGTGGACTTTTCTTTCCCACCTGCCAGTTCCCAAATAATTGACAGAGGCTTGATATTAATTATAAATGCTTGGCCAATAGCTCAGGCTTGTTACTAACTAACTTTTACATTTAAATTTAAGTTAGCCCATATTTCTTATCTACATTTTGCCATGTGGCTTGGTACCTTTTCTCAGTACGGCATGCCCATCTTGCTTCTCTCTGTATTCTGCTGGCAACTCCTCTGACTCTGTTCTTCTTCTTCCCATCATTCTGAGTTTGGCTGTCCTGCCTAAATTTATCCTGTTCAACTATTGAACAGTCAGCTTCTTTATTAAACCAATCACAGTGACATATATTCACCCAGTGTAAAGGAATATTCCACAATTCCTAAAAATTGAGTCTGAAACATGAAACTTTTACCAATGAATCAATCTAGAAAAGACTACAGTAACTATTGGGAGTTGTACAGAGAAAACAGTCAATAGCACCAACAGACACAGGAATGTATTTAACATAACAAATTAGATCCTGTCATTGTTACACAGGATTTCCACTACAGATTCCTGCAGAATAGCATCAAGTCCAATGCCCAGTTAAATTGACACATAGAATCAAACATCACAGCTGTTCTTATCAGCAAGTAGCACTGGGACTGCTGGATGTCTTCACACTAAAGAATGAATTTGGACCCCTTCCTATAGCCTACATAAAACCACAATAAGAGGACTGGGGAGATGACTTGAAGAGGACCTGGGTTCAGTTCCCAGTACTCACATGGGAGCTCATAATGGTAATCCCTGCTCCAGAGGATCTGATACCCTCTTCTGGCCTCCACAGTCATGGCATCTATAAGATTTACATACATACATACATACATACATGTAGGCAAAACATTCATACACAGAAAGATACATCTCTCTTCAAAAGTCTATAGTAAGGAGAAAACAAAGATGGCCATGGCTATCCAGACCCAGCATGGAGCCCCATGGAGTCTGAAAGACCCATGGAGGCTCAGCAGGGTGACTCGGTGGTGGAAAAGGAATCTGCAGAGCATGAAGTAGCTCTAGAACATCCGAAAACAAACGGGGGGGGGCGAGTCTTACAGTAAAACTCCTTTAAGAAGTGGACTCGTGAGCTTGGAAGGAAAGATGGTGCAACAGAGCACTACAAGTAGAAAATGACCAATCTGTGTGCTCCACAGCTGCATCTCAGCCAGCAGGTCTCATGCCTGATGAGCTGTGGGGCTGCTGGACCACTGACAAGCAGATGCACGGAGGCCTGGGTGCAGGGCAGTAATGCTGCCCTCCGCCTGCCTACAAGCTCAGTAGTCCACCTGGTGAGCTGTGTGACACCAAGGGTGGGGAAGTGTGCAGCAGCTGACAGCTCACCTCTGCTTAGCCACCATATCACCCTGACTCTGGGCAGAACATCTGAGGGGAGTCTCAGCAATGGTCCAGTATTTATGGTGCAGTCTCAAACCAGACCTACAACTCCTTGCAATGAATATTTGCATGTGAAGCTGTTGGGAAGAAATATGCTGTGTGACCCACTGCAGTTTCCAATGCCACTATAATGAAAATTATGCGATGGAAAGGTGGGAAGAGAGGTGGAACCAGAGATGTGATGGGGGGACAGGTGTGGGGGAAGGCATAGGTGGGAGCACATGTTGTTGCTAAGTAAGGAGGGATGGCAGGGTGGTGTGCAGCAGCTTGGAATGAGCACAGACTCAGCCTCCAAACGCAATGCCCAGCCACAAGATCACTGTGGTTCTGAGAAATGACAGGATGTCTGAGAGGAAGAACAATCCATTTTCTGGATTGGACTTCCTTGAAAGAACTCTCTGGTCTGTGCTGCCCCTGGAGGTCATGTTGGTGTCTGTGATCCATTGTTCCAGGCCAGGTTGAAGCCTGAGGTCCTGTGGAAATGCGGGATCTGGGCTGCTGCCACTGGAGATCATGGGGATGTTTGACGCCCTTGCTACCATTGGAGGCCAGGTGAACTCCCCTAGTCTGTGCTACTGCGGGAAGCCATGTTAGTGTCCGTGGTCTGGGTTGCTACTGGAGGTCATGTTGATGTGAGTGACCTGTACTGCTACTGGGGGCCATGACCCTTGTTACTACTGAAAGCTATGGGGATGTCTATGGGCTGGACTACCAGCAGGGACCATAGTGGTGTCCATGGCCCATGGTGCCTCAGAGGCCATGTTGATGTTCTTGGCCTGTGCTGCCACCAAGGGCTATGATGATGTATGTGGCCCATACTGTGGCAGAGAGCCGCGCTGACATCCGTGACCTATATCGCCCCTGGAGAACATGCTGAGGTATGTAGTTGTGACCACACTGGAGACCATGTTGATGTCTATGGTCTGTGCTGTTGCCAGAAAACACGTGGAAGTCCATGATCTGTGTTCCCACCGATTGTAAAGGGCAAGGAAGCTGCTTTTGCAGTGGTGTTGGTATCTGCAGACTCATAGTTTAGAAAGACGGATAGAGGAGGCTTCCGTGACAACTTCTATTCCCCGCCCCCTAAAAAAGTAACAACCTAGACAGAAAATCATTGAAGAGAACTCTTAAAAATTTTTTGATAAGGATGCTGAAGTGTAGTTCTCCACAACTGAAGACTTCTGGAAGGACTCGGTTTTCTTTAAGAAGTAGGCTACTGGGAGTTTGACCATGCTCCTGTAGGCAAATATTTCTATTCCACCAGTCAGCTCCCAAATAACCACATGGATATTTCTTATTAAGTATGAAAGCTCAGCCAATAGCTAAGGCTTATTTCTAACTAGGTCTTATAACTTAAATGAACCCATTTCTATTAATTTACTTTCTACCTTGTGGCTTTATTACCTCATCTCCATGGTACCCTTACTGTTCGCTCTCTGACTGGCTGGTGACTCCCCCTTTTTCTTCCCAGCATCCTGTATACTTGAAATTTTGCTTAGCTATTGGCTGTTCAGCTTTTTATTAAACCAATCAGAATGATGCATCTTCACAGAGTACAGAAAGATTATTCCACAACATTCTCAGTGAGTATATGGGCAATACAAATTGAATAACTTCTTCTTCTCCTCCTCCTCCTCCTCCTCCTTCTCCTCCTCCTCCTTCTCCTTTTACTCCTCCTCTTCCTTTTCCTTTTTTTTCTTCTTTGTGGGAAGGGATAACAAAAGAGTGAGAAATGAATCTGGGAGGACTGGGAAGTGAGTGTGACTGGGGTAAATGATGTGAAATTCTCAAATAATCAATAAAACCATTATGCTAAAAAACCCATAGTAAAACTGAAGCAAACTCTTAGACATACACATGGACAGGAAAACTCCCAAATGAGAACAGTGTCCGAGACCTTGGGTCAGACTGTAAAAACAGTCCTTGACTTCTAATGGAATTATGCTCTGATTAACCCATTGCAAGTCAAAATGCACCTACCACCCTGATTAATTTGTCACAAAATTGAAAAGTCCTAAGACCAGCCCTGTAAATCCAGAAGTTACTCAATAAAATGAGACTGTTGCCTGATAAACCCACTAAGAAGCCAAACATTTGTGAGTAGAACTAAGCTGGAAACTGTCTTCCTTTTCTGGGTGGTGGGGGGATGACACCAAAAGTACAAAAATAGAAGGAAAAAAGGAAATCAGACTTCACTAAAATTAAAATTTTTATCTATCTAAGGACTTTATCAATAATGAATAATAGAATAAAATAAATAGACCAGAAGAATAGAAAGCTCAAGAATAGAGGAGGAGACTTAAATCCCAAATACACAAGAGTCCTCTACGCAATAGTAAACAAAAAGTTGGTGAAGAATTTTAGTAGAAAAAGGGATGCAGCATTGGGAAGGTTGAGAACCAACACTGGCTACAGAGTCCTGTTGAACCAAATTTCCTTCTTGCCTCAAGCATCTACAGAGACAGAGATACAAATTAGTCCCATCTAATTTTCAGCTCATTGCAGGAGAATTGTCTATTCTGTCAGTCATGTTTTAAATAAATGCTGATTGGCCAGGCAGAGAGTATAGGTGGGAAAACCAGACAGGAATTAGAAATGATGCAATGAGAACAGGAGAATTCTGGGAAGGACGAAGTTGATTCCTCCCACTCCTGCCCTGACTCCGAAGAAGCAAGATGTGAGCTGCCCTGCTGAGAAAGGTACCGAACCATGNTTCTTTGGGGCTTGCTGGCTGTGGGGAACTGGGTGGGACAGAAACCCCAACAAGGAGGCCCCATTCGTGTTACAGCTCATATCCATGAAAATGGGTTGTGATCTAGTACAGCAACTTTTTATTCAACTTGTCACTTATAAAAGAGAAAGCCCCAGTGTTTGACTCTGGGTTAACAATTCTCAGCACTCATGGTCCACTGGAACTCAGGGCATGCCGGTGGCAATGTAAACACAAAGAGCTCCATGTTTGAATGGGGTGGGGTGAAGAAAACTGGGGAAGAGAATTTTAAAATACACAGGATGAGCTGGCGACCCAGTTCAATGGTAGAATACTTGCCTAGCACATATGGGGTCTGGGTTTGATTCCCAGAACAGCAAGAACACACAAGTACCCTCAAAATAGTACTTCAAGATATAAAGCAACCTCTTAGAGACTTTCAGCTGAATAACTGTAGGAACCAAAGATGCAGTGTGGAGTCTGTACAATTCTCCTGTCAAAGAACTGGAAGAGATTGAGTCTCTTACCTGAGCACCTCAGAAGAGTGCAACCGCCATCACCCCCACCTGTGGATGAAGGGAGGAATATTCAGGAGTGGCGGAATCTGGAGAATGCTTGGAAAGAATGTAAGAGCTCTGAAATAAAGCACCAATGGATCCAGGATTCCGATAACAACCCGATACAAGTTACTTTACTTATGAAGACCCTGAAATAACGAGCTACTAGTATTAGGTCCAGAGGCAAAGATTGGTCATTTAAGAAGGTGAGGAAGCAGGCAGAGGGCAAAATGGAAACAGAATGTTTTCTTAGAAGCTCATTGAAGCAGACTGGCAGTAGCCAATGAAAAGCATCATGCAGACACACACACAGACACACACACATGTTCATGTACATATAGGTCCATGTACGCACACGTGTGTGCATACACACAGGTGGACATTTACTCATCTAATATGAACATCAGAGCCGAAGGGGAACCTGATTCCCTAACTCTGATCCTCAATTCTCTTCCAGTTTACCAACGCTTTTCTCTTTTGAAATATTAGAATATTAGAATCCTAACAGGACCTCCAAACACCGATATCCTCACCTAACACAATTCTGGCAAATCAGATTCTCTGAGGGAATGGCCCAGAGGTGAATGTTTTCTTTAAAATGTCCCAAGTGATATGGAATGTGGTCGCAAAACTGACTACTCTACCACACTAAATCAATGTCCCCTTGCCAATCACATACATGATCTGCACTTGCACCCCTCTGGCTCAGTACCTCTTCCTGATTCTGAATAACTATGTCATTGCCCTCCACGGTGGTGCAGTCTGCAATGCTGACCTTTCATGGTGGGCAGCCATCATCTCCAAAGGTATCTTTGAGATATGTAGAAGGTTGAATGGCAGCTCTCCAGAGGATATGTCTATGTCCTTGCATTATGAATTTGACCTTGTATTGAGTTTGCTTTCTATTGCTGTGACAAACACCATGACCAAAACCAATTTAGGGAGTAAAGGGCTTATTTCAGCTTATAGGACACAGTCCATCATTGAGGGAAGTCAGTGTAGAAACTCAAGAAACAAAACTGAAAGAAGGAACTAAAGCAGAGCCCTTGGAGGAACACTGTTTACTGGCTTGCTACTTATGTAGTTCAGGGCCATCTGCCCAGGGAATGGTGCTACCCAGAATGAGCTGGGTCCTCCCACATTAACCATCAACCAAATAATAATTAATCATGAAACAGCCATAGGCCAACCTCATCTAGACAATCCTGAACTGAGACTCCCTTAGATGACTCAAGGCTGTATCAAGTTAACAGTTGAGGATGAGAAGGATAACACCTACAGAGTTTCTGGGAGCAGGGGCCATGCTCACACTTTGATTTCATACCTGTGTTCCCCAGAACTGTAAGGAAATGCTTTTCTAATACCACCTTTAGGATAATTTGCTATGGCTGTCATAGAAAATGACAGTGGAGCTTTTGCAAAACCCTGCTTGTTCCTTCTTGACAGAAAAGCATCCCACTCTGTTTCCTGCACTGTGAACCCATCAATGCTTGCTTTCTCCTCCTCCTCCTCCTCCTCCTC
>LOJH01064515.1:0-10588 GCA_001685095.1 Ellobius talpinus
AATCTCCTTCCTTCTGCTCCTCATTTGGACATTGGGAGCTCAGTCCAGTGCTGACTCAGTCTTTAATACAGTGCAAAACCAAATAACTGAACTGATGGTGTTTTTCTCACCTTCTAGGTGAATGTACCAATTCACTGTCAATATCACTTTAGAATCACTAAAATTATGAAAGTTTTATATATTTATGAATAACTGATTCACTCAACTGAATTTTATATAGACTCTCCAAAAATTGTGGCAAGAACAAGATGAAGTCCTATCTTTTGTCATGAAGGACTTTCATGGGTACCTTAACCCACAGGTGCTCCACTTCTTATTGTAAACTCATGAAGCAGTTAGCTGACAGACATACTTTCTTGTGTGTTTAATCATCCCCGGATACTTTTAGTGCATATTACACTCAAATGAAATATATACATTTTTATGCCACAGTATTTAATTGGGTAGCAATAACAAGTGAACCTGTTTGCATATATGTTCATTGACAGTGCTTTGCAGAGATGAAATCCATGGGTGTTGAACCCACAGCTTCAGAGTGCCACTGTTATTTACCCATAATATAAAGGTCTAGAGTTGAGCAATGGTCAATATGTCCAGCAGTAGTATTATTCTCCACAAATCTCACCAAGAACCTTGCTTGCTGCTCCAACCCCCGTTACAGCATTTATTTTCATCTATCTGTGTGGTCTGAGACTATATTCATCCTCAAGATAGCATCATGCAAAGTAAAACAAAGCAAATCCTTCTATTATGGAGCTGCAGAATTAATGTTCTAAAGCTTTTTAAGTTTTCAAAAAACCTCTATTCATATCTCATCAATCAGAACTTATACACTTACCTGAAGCCAACTGTAAGAGAGATAAAGATCACAGCATGTTTTTGTTTGTTAGTGTTGGGGTGGGTGGTGCTCTTCTTGAAGTAGCTGACAACAAAGAACTAATGATTGTGGGGAAGTAGGATGCTGGTTTAAAGGCTTATGATGATTTTGCCACATAGAAATTCTTACATTTTAGATATATTTGATTATCTATGTTTTTAGTTTCGTATACTTAAAATGAATTTCTATTCATTTTTCTTATATTTCTTATACTTAAAGTGAATTTCTATTCATCAGTTAGTGTTCATGAATACGTCATACTATAATTTAAATTTCTTTTTAGGTTTTTCTTAAAATACTGTTTGGCCTGGATGGATTTCTATGTATTCTTTTGTTTGCTAATTCTAAGAAAAGAAATAGCCAATTTCAGATTTGTCCTTTGTAATAAACTGTTTATACATTTGTTCACAAATGTATTAAATATTTATATACTTTTATATTACATTGACATTTATAATACTCAGGTTCCTTCATTTTATATTCCAGCGACTTTAAAGATGCTGGCTTTTATTTTCTTGTCCTCTGAGGGGCTGTGCCGTCATATGGCTGGAGTACAGAGTTCTACCAAGCATTTTGAGTGTTTGGGACAAATGCTAGAAAATTTGATCTGTTTTGATTGCTGCTTGTGAGTCTGTTCATTGTTTTCTCTCTGAGCCCCAGACTTTCATTTTCCTTTGTTCTTAGTATTGCTCAGCGAATAAGTGTTTTGCAAATACAGAGTATTGTAACAGTTCACATCACTCACAACTTCATTTATTTAATATATTTTAATCAAATTCAACTAGAGTCCAATGCCAAATTTGTTTACTGAAGTATTTTAACACATTGAAAGGGAGTCTAAAATTTGAATCAGGAAATTTGGTCTAAGCTCAGTTTCTTAGTGAAATAAAATATGTGCTGCTCTTAGAATAGATGTGAGTTTTAGTAGGTGAGAATGTACTAAGGTACCATTGCAGTACCAACTTTTCTCATTGTGGTCATTATTGTCATCATCAACCATGAAAAAATGGTTAAGGAGCTGAATATCTCATCTTATAATTCTTGAAAAATATTTTAATGACAAAATATAATATTAACTGCATAAATATTTTGCTCTGCATGTTATTGATTTTTTGTCATAAGATGTATCTTAGAAGTAAGTCAAGGTTCAGCTTTGGATTAAGGCACTTGTTGATACTATTAACTATTCCTCAAGGAAATATTATTCTATGTTATAAATCTAACTATAGAAACATTTTTCATTTGATGACACAGAAGGATTATTATTTTATTAAGAAATAATACCATCTATACTTAAGAAATGAATAACTTTTTCGGTCACTTTTTGCTTCCAGCTCTTATGCCCTGATTTAAAGAGGTGTTTTTAAACTTTTGTGGAGTGTTCTAGGACTCTTGAAGACACCTGCATTACTCCTTACCTTCCAGATATTTATGCTTAACACACTTTCAGAGTCTACTTCTATCTAGTTTTATCAAGATGAAGGGGACATACATGCTTTCTTTGTACAACATTATCCTCTCTTGCCTTCTATTTCATTTTCTTTTCACCACCAAAGTTAATTTTTTAAAACAGGTTTAGGATCCCCTATTTTATGTAGCTATTCAAACAAAATAACAAAAAGGCTCTTCTGTAAATTATAAAATAAATCAAAATAAATCAAGCATATTAGAGAATTTTCTTTAAAATGTAGGCTACTTCACTCCTTGGAAAGCTTCATTTAAGAGACACAACTAAGTCATCTATGTCTCAATGACTGTAGTTGGTCATGAGGCAGCCATCATAATTTGGAATCTCCTTTCTATACTATTTCTTGCAAATTTCCCTCATCTTACAGCAACCATATGATTGGACCAAGTGAATTATGTGGTTGATAGATCTAAAAGTTATGTTCACTGTTGTATAATATTTAGTATATTTTGTGTTTGGGGGTTCTATTACTGTGTTTCCTACATTACTCTCAGAACTGGGTATGGAAGCACTGAGTGATAACTTGTGGGATCTCTTGAATATCAAACGTATTCTTGTTTGCATCAGTTTGGGAGCTATGTTCACTATTGACATTATAAATGTTGACTTCAATCAACACTAAACTGCTTAATGTTTCTAAGATACACTGTGAACCAGGAAGCACTACAGCTCCAGGTTGAATAGGAATGTTAGTATTTTGCCTAGTATAAGACTTTACTACCTAAGTTTAAGGGATGAAAGAATGCATTTTGTAGAATATTCACTGTGAGTGATGCTAAAAGGATAATCCTTACTTTTCCATCCTTGGTTCCTGGAATTAAACTTCTAGGTAACAAATACATAGGATTTTAAGTGCGGCTATTGAGTATCTGTACAAAAATCAATCCTCAGACTGGATTTCAGCTTGTAATTTGTCTAGAACTGTAGTAGCAATTTCTTCAATGCTTAAGATGGCTCCTTCTGGATACTGGTTGTGATAATCCCATGTTGAGGTCATGATTACTACTTTTTCTTTGCCACAGGTAGTGAGCCAATGCATATAACACCACATGAATAGCTCAGGCACATCTTAGAAAGATATACTATCTGCAGAAGTTATCACCTTTAGTGGGAGGAAAATGCCATTCTACAGAGTGCAGAAGTTCTGATGTAAATTAGTTATCTAGAAATGACCAATTCATATCCTTAAGTTACAGGAAGGGCTTAGTGAATGCATGTGCCACTGATAGGCTAAGATTCAGTGGGGATAAAAATGCATGAGTCCTACAGAGAATCAGTGGTGAGTGTATTCACAATCATTGTATCTGACATCATGACTCTCCTGCTCAGTATGTACAGTAGCTTGGGATAATCAAAATGAAATTCTGGCATGTAGTCATCTAGTAATTTCTCATCTCACATGTTCAGATCTCACAACGTAAGGTATTTCCCAATGAACACTAGTATATGTCAGAAAGATAAAAATGCTTTTAGTACAAGTCCATAAATTCAGACACAATCTATTTTCAGTTGTTTACAACTCCGTGTCTAACCGGCCAAGAGAATATGCATTTCTATAATCAATGACTCTTTCACCTACATATGAAATAAATGGACAGGCTTAAAGTTCATGAACAGTGCATGCTAGTACAGCTATCAGGTGACACCAGTTATCTTCCAGATAGCTCGTGTGTATCATCATTAAGTCAAGTCAGAGTTCTTTCTTTACTGTGGTTTTGTTGTAGGGTGTCTGATCAGTCATTTTTGTAAGAAGAAAGAAGTAACTTGCCTAATGAAGTAGGTTTTATGGGATTTGGTAACTCATTTATCTTCAATCCAAAGAGGCCTAGTTGCCAGACAGATAAATTCTGCTAAGCAAAGGGTCACATTTTGCCATTGTAAACTTATGAGTCACCGTATCTAGTTACATATGACTTAATAAGGTCGATCAGATGGTATAATTAATTTATATTTCACAGTCAGGAATTCATCTGTAAAATGTAATTGATATTTCACTATTGCTCATGTCATGTATAAGGATCAGACTAATGAGCCTAGGCTTGAAAATTATTTTCTTAGTAAACATTTTATATCTCTTTCTCATACCACTGGCCTTAAGCGTGTGATTAGATGTGGAAATCACATGAAAAATGAACTTAGCGTGTTTAAAATAATTCTATCAAATCCATCTCCTCAGCTCTCTGGTTCTACACATAGTGGCACATCTGTTGTACTTTCAATTCTTAACCTCAGGCTTCCAGACAACCAGGTAGAGTTGGTAGGAGTATATTGTGTTGTTAGTATAAGATAAATTGTTCAAAAATTCTTGTCACCGCCATTGTATAGTCAGGCCCTAAATGTGTATCAGAGAGTTTACACCAAAATTTGCTACTGTTGACAGTTTCTGAGAATCCCTATTTCCTTCTACCTTCTCTGACATGGAATTCCTCAATGAAGGTATCAGTGAGTGTGTGCTTTAGTAGTGCAAGAGAAGAATCTTGCTCCATGGCTCTGCTTGCCGGGGAAGTAACCTATTTGGAGATATGAACATACCATCTGCCTGGGGTGGAGCTCATTATCAGGAAGGGATATGGCTGTCTGTAGCAACCTCTCTCTTTTCACTTCTCTGTGGATCAAAGCTCTAAATGATACCAGGACATAGTGCTTCACTGTTGAGAAGTGAATGTGCAATTCATGTTTTCATTATACTTTATAGCTTTACATTGAAACCTCCATTGGAGCCTTGGAATATGAGACAGTTGGACTATGTTTTATATTGGGGGAGTCCTTAGATATAGATTGATTAAATGTCTGAACATCACAAAGTCATATGGTTTTTCCATGTACTGGGAAGCTGTAATTCTAGTTCAAGTGTCAAAGCTTCCACTTTACCACTCGACAGTGGTCGACAGAAACGCCAGATGTGTAGGGATTTGTATCATATCATTTTAGAGGACTGTCAGCATACTAAGAGTATGACTTAGTATGTATGACTTTATTCATGTATGACTTTATTCATCTCATGCAAAAATATGTAGAAAGTATTAAATCTTTTGTCTTATATAGGAAATCTATGTTAGATTATTTCGAGGAGAAGAAACATAAAGTTATGCATTTTTTTATTTTGATATTGGATGAAATACATTATCAAACACTAAAATGAATAATAAATATTTAAATTCTATTAATAAAATTCTTTGCTAACATTATTTTATCTATCCTAGAAAAGTAATTTGGTTCAAATGAAAATTTTAATTAACCATCAAGTTTACAAATTTTACCTTGTTACAATCACAAAACACTAAGAAAATTGTAATGGAAAATATTCTGGATTATAAAAATAATAAAATTCAGTTGCCAGTGACTCCCCAGAGAGTCTGGAAGCCAAACACCCACTTTCCAGTTGGTTGACACTTAATGAATGATTTAATTTGCCTGTAAGTAGCTTACTTGGGAGACTTAGAAAATCACAAGTGGCAAATGAGTCACACATGTCCCCATCACCCTTATTTCGCAATAGTGTGGGGCATTACTGGCCCACCTTAGAGTGTTGGCCACAAAAAACTACATGCTGTCTCAGAATACACTCAAGACAAGGTTTTTAGAAGATACACTTAATTGCCTAGTACTTAATTGGTTAATACAGAAGTTTGTATTGATTTTCCACGTATGACTTAAGAAGTTCATTATCATCTCTGCCAACTTAAGCACATAAGTTAAAAGGAAATATCTATTGATAATATATTTTACGTTCTGTACTGAACAATGGGAATTGAACAATTATAAAGCTAGGATAATACTTGATAGACTGTTATAAAAATAGTCCTGCAGTCTCAATAATTTACCAGATAAGTTTGTCATTGGTGTGAACTTCTTTGCAGATATTAGAACAAGGTGCTCACAAGGTGCAGCTGTCATTCAAGGACTGATTTGAGAGATCTGATCATTCCTATAGTGCCTCTATCATGACCAAGATTACTGAGTCAACCTGAATGTGATACAAATTATTCACTTTATAGATATTAGGTCAGAAAAGCCACTGGGTAAATTTACTTAAATAATGCAAGGGGAGCAAGAAATATAGTCACTGTCTGAAATTCTTCTTATGTGAAACATGAGAAAGGGCAGCTTGGTATTTCAATGACTATCCAGCCAACTCTGTATGAAGATGTCATCCCTTTACTCATGATATTTATCTTCTAATAAAAACTTTACTCGTATCTATTATTGTTGCCAAGTTCTCCATCTCCCATAGTTCTCTCATTTAAAAAGAAATCTATGACCATTTATATACCTATGAAATGTGATGGTCATATTATGTATTTATACATGGCACACACACATAAACATGCCTAATTTCTGAACTTGAATTATCCATCTTTCTAATATTTACAAGAAATTATGCACTTCTTTTTTGTTATAGTAGATATACCTATTCGTCATTAATTTTCTGTGTCCATACTATCACTGGTTTATCTACATTCTACTTTATTTAACTAGGTTTATTAAATATAGAAAAAATATTTGGGAAACTGATGAATAAAGACCATAGGTATTTTTAAATGCATGCTTGCATTCTTCAAATGGAAGCGTTTTGGACATATCCTTTATTGAGTAATTGAGTGATTTTTCTTTACTCTAGTACCCTCTATCTCAAAGCCTCATGTCTGTCTAAAATATGCAATATCATCTAGCAATATGATATTTTTATGAATGTACTATGTATCAGGTAGTAAGATATTTTAATTTTATGATAAAATTATGTGTCTAACTATAACATACATTTAGCATTCTATTTACTTTAACAGATTTGACTCATGATTGATTGCACAGGTATACAAAACTTTCACAATGTTGAAAATTTTTACGTATATTTTCACGATCAATAACAAGCATTTTAGTGAAATTAGAACTGTCATGGCAATTATTTTAAGACACTAAATACAAAAGCGAAAGTCTTGTCATTCATAAGCAGATATTGAGAGTACAAGTGAATATGTACCAATGGTCACACACAGTGATTTACTTGTGCCATTTTCCAATTTCAAGAGTCTAAAAGAAACATGAAACTTTTAGCAATGGTTATTTTACCAAAAGTCTTTACACTCCACAATGAGTCTTATCAGCAAAGTCTCTGGTCATCATTGACAAGATGTTTAATTATATATTTTTAATATTTTTTCAAATATATTTTATACATGTTAAATTAAAATAGAATTACATAACTTACCTCATTCCCTTTCCTCCCTCCAGCCCCTCCCAGGTTCCTTTCCTCCAACCTCTCCCATGTTCCATCTACTCTTAAAATTTTAGCTTCCTTTTCTTTGATAATTATTGTTGCATGGATATATATATATATATGTGTGTAGATGCACACATAAATACATAAGTACAACTTCCTGCCTCTGTTTTTGTTGTTTGTATGTACATGGCTTTACATTTCAAGACTGACCACTCTGTATTATGGGGCCATCCCTGACAGAGGCTAACTCTTTCTTTGTCTAGGGCTAGGACCCTGTGCAAAATTCCCCCTTTCACATTAGCACGTCTAATGGTATTGCAATTGTCCATATCTTTGTTAAGCAGTCATTACTAGAAGAGTGCTTCATAGCAGACTTCCTGGTATTCTGGCTCTTACATTTTCCTAGTGCTCTCTTCTAATATGTCCCTTAAAGTGTAGATAAAGGAGTTGTGAAGTAGATGCATCCACAGGGGTTGGTTTATCCATGGTATGTTGTATCTACATTGTGTTCTGTTATTTTCTTTGATAGTCTTCACTTGATGTAAAGGGTCTTTTCTTTGATGAGGGATAATAGCTACAATTATATGTGGGTATAAGGATTAGATTAGAATAAAGTAAGAAATTAAACTGATCTAGCAGTGTGGTGGTAGTAGATTATTTTATAAGATCCATGACCTTTTTGACTCTGATAGTTGACTAGATTTCCAGTAACAGTCATGATTTTCCCCTTGTTAAGTAGGTCTGGTATCCAATTTGATACCAGCTGGTTGCCAATATATGAGTGCCTCTTATTACTCCTTTATGGATCTATTGTCATGCTGGTTATGGTTGTGGTTAAAGGATGTCACAGCTGGTTAATTGATCCCCTCCATTCATTGGTATCTCATATAGCATTTTCTGGTACCATGGAAGCTAGACTGAAGGAAGGATCAGCTGAGTCCTGCGTCTTAAGTGTGCATTTATAGTGTCTTCTACAACAGAGGCCTACCCTGGAGCCTTGACAGCAACTGAAAGGCTGCATTGATGACACTGGTTTGAGAGTCACTTGGGCTACCCTAAGCAACAGTTCAAAGGAGGTTTCCGTTCCCTTGTCCTGGGTTTTTGTTAGTCTGTGGTTCTTGTCTGAAGCCTTGTCAGTCCAAGTGATATAGCATTCCTTAAGACATATATGTATTGTATATGATTAATTTTAGGTAAATATCATAATATAATTTCTTGGGGTTTATCAAACAACCTTAACAGTATTTGTCCCTCGTCCCTCTTTCTCTTTCTATATTGACCTCTCTCCCCTGACCTGAGTCGAAGGCCCCTCTTCATTATTTTTTTAATTTACAGCTTCATATCACTTGCATCCTGCTATTATCCTCTCAAGCACCCCTGCAACAAACTTATGGATCCTTTGTAATTTACTATCTAATGCAAATTTAGAAACACATTTTGGTGGTCAAACAACATCTGAAATCAATGACTTGTTTATGGAATATCAGTAATAGTTGGTACCTGTTGCCATGGAGATGGAAATAATTAAAATTGTAGAAATGTTATATTTGAAAACACATTTATCTTGCAATGCATCCCTTCTGCTTAGCAATTTACTACTGAGGGATTTTGTGCATCAGCCATGCTTTCACAAAAGTACTCTATTTCCCCTTTCCTTGCTTTATGTGGTTGGATAGAACATACTTCTTGATTAGGAGCTGTCAATGAAGAAGCTTGCCATTAACTTGTCACAGAAATGTATCACAGAACATTGTTGAACTTTAGTTTATTTTGACCCGCTTTTCATTTTGTTTGGCAATTTTCTTCTTTTTAACATTTATTCATGTTAAGATTTTATCTCAGAATCTAATAACAGGCAAGAAGCAATTATATTAGCTGAGATATTACATAGATAAGAAACACACATATAATACTGTAAACATTTGTATATCTCAAACATCCTCTCATACATTAGACCTGTGTGTGTGCTCACACACACGTGTGTGTATGTGTGGGGGAGAGAGAGAATAAGAGGAAGAGAGAGGGAGAGGGACAGAGAGAGACTGGTTCTCACAATGTAGCTCAGGGGGACTGCAACTCATCCTCCTCCAGCTTTAGCCTTTTAGTGCTATGATGATGGGATGCACTATCGTGCCTATCTATATATGAAATTTGTGTACAAGTAACACACAGAAGCACTTTGTCTGTGTTTGAAGCTGCGTGCAGGTTACTGTTAGCAAAGCTGATGTTAGAAGAAGGAAGTTTGCATCCTTTCTCAGGAAGGAATGATCTCCATACAGACATGTTTTGTGTATGTAAATTTTTATTTTGAAAATGGATATTTTTTCCCTCCTAGTATAACATGATTATGGTTTCCCCTACCTCTACTATTCCCGATTACTCCCCTCTTCCCCTCCCATCTGAAACTAATCCTTCTGTCTCTCACTAAAAAACAAACAGATTTCTAAGGGTTAATAAAAAAGTTAAATAAAATAAGATAAAACAACAACTGACAGATCCTGTACCAGAAGATCCATCAGAGAGGTGAGTGTGTTCCTGACCCGCCAGCACATGCCACCAGAGAGGGAGCACAGACACCCCTCAACCCCCTAAGCCTTCTGGTCTTTCTGCAGGGGCTTCTCTTCCCAGCTACTGCCTCTTTCTTTCTATCCCATCCAAGCTTGCTCCCAGGCACCCCTTCCCTTCTGCGGGGTCATAAGATCCCCCAACTCAGCCTGTTTTGGGGCTGAGGCTCTGGGGACAAAGTGGTGAGTAAAACCGGGCAGGAAGGAGTTCCTTTGTTTAGCTGAACCTGCAAACAGCAAACCTGCCCTTTTGTCTGCAAGGGCCCTGGCCAGCAAGTGGTCCAATCCTGTACCAGAAGATCCATCTGAGAGGGGCTTCTCTTCCTGGCTACTGCTTCTCTCTTCCTAACCCATTCCAGCTTGCTCCCAGGCACTCCTTCCCTTCTGCGGGGTCATAAGATCCCCAACTCAACCTGTTTTGGGGCTGAGGCTCTGGGGACAAAGTGGTGTGTGAAACC
>LOJH01064516.1:4410-14997 GCA_001685095.1 Ellobius talpinus
TCAACCGAAAGTGACTAAGGCAGAAGGGTTCAGTGAAAGATGGATCCTCCTTAAAAGGATGTTTGTTGCTGTTCTGGGCTTTGTCGGTATGGGCTGGTCTTACCACCCTTGCCTTCTAGGGCCTTGGTTCCTGGTGTCCCTAGAGGTCATTTGGGGCGTTGATCACTGTTGCTCCTGTATCACCAGGTTCAAACTGTTCCCAGCAAGGACAACCTCTCTCCCTAGGCCTGTTGTCTTCCTAGGCCTGCTGACAAAAGGCAGAAGCCACCAGTCCCTCTTTCCATCCAGGAGTATCGCCCTCCTGGCCTCCATCCTGCACCTGATTGTGTGGGGGTAGGGTGGGCACTGAAAAGGGTCTCCTGTGCCACAGGCTGGCCTGGAATGCCTGTGATCACACTTTTCTTCACCGTTTCCTGTTGTCTCTCTGACCGGCTGAAGACACCCTCTCCCCGCACCCCCATCATAGTTTCCCTCCAGCTTTCTTTGTGGTTGTTTGTTTTGGATGGGGTCTTAAAACATAGCCCAGCCTGGCCTCCAAGTCAATTTTTCTGCCTCAGCCTCTAGGGTATGGAGGTTACAGGCTTGAGTCACCATGCTTATGATGGGATCTCACCCATCAAAACCAGTAGGAATAGGTAAGACAAAGGGATAAACAAAGTCGTGTGTCTTCTGATCCACCTCAGGGCAGCCCTGAGGGCTTTCTAGGCTACTCCAAGGAGACAGTTATGGCCCTGGTTTCTTATTAATACTCTACTCCTCTACCTAGAGACTATTCATTACTGCTCTGCTCCTGCGCCTGACTTCTCAAGCAAGGCTGTGTTCTTCAGGCTGTGTTCGAAGCTTTGGGGCAGGGGAGTGTCCTCCACTCTCCACTCTGCCTCCCCCAGTCAGCAAGGAAAATGTCCTTCCGCTGGGACCCAGCCCTTTCTCACCCCAAGCAGTTAAAGGTACAGCTCTGAGGATGGAGGACAGAGGCTGAGGAGTAGGAGGAGCTGGATGGTGGAAGCAGCAGCCTGAGGAGTAAGGCGGCAAACCCGAACAACATAGCAGGACCTGTGTTTTATATACACGTGCCACAGAAGGGTACACAGAACGCGAATATGGTGCTTCTGGATAGTGGGAAGATTTCTGATTGTGTGAAGGTATTATTATTATTATTGTTATCCTTTGTGTGTTGCAGCATGCATGTGGCGGTCAGAGAACAACTGTTAGGAATCAGACACCTCCTCCTACCACGGGGGTCTTCAGGTGTGGTACCAAGCACCTTTACCAGGGGATTCATCTGATGAGCCCAAGATTTGGAATTTTAACATTTTGACCTTTCATTTATGTCCTCCTTTTTTAGAAAAGAAAAAATTGGATAAAACGTGAAAACTTTATCAAGTGAAATAATGAATGCATTTTTAGAACGTTCATTCTGTGTGTGTGCAAGCGTGGCCATGTGCATGCCAAAGCAACTGTGTGGAGATCAGAGGACAGCATTTGGGGCCCAGGGATGGAATCAGACAGTCAGGTTAGCCGTACTAAGTCATCACTCCAACCCTGAAGAAAACTGAGAACCTTCTATATTTAAGTCTAAGGAGAAGGCTGGGGAGAGAGACTCGGGGCTGGGGGGCTGCACAGCGGACAGAGCACTTGGTGTCCACAGAGCTCTGGCTCCATCTGCAACTCTACCCAAGACTACGATTCACCGTCACCTAGGATGGAGCTCTAGACGTGTCTGGGAGGGCATTTCCAGTCAGGCTTGACCAAGGATGGAAGCCCCTGAATGTGAACAGCCCCTTTTCTAAGGGCTGGGACCTGGGACTGAGCAAAAGAAGGAGGCAGAGCCCGTGCATGCACGGGCATCTCTCTGCTCGAGGCTGCAGACACAATTGTACCGCTTCCTTCCTTCTTACCACCGTGCCTTCCTGGTTATGATGGATTGCACCTTCAAATTGTGTGATAACTGTGTCAGGAATCTAGTCCCAGCAATGGGAAGAGCTAAGTGCATACATCAAAACTGAACATGGCAAAGATGATAGCTATTTTCTGGTCCTGCGTAATAAACATAATAATGTATTTTTTAATCCTGAGAGCATGTAACTGGGAAGATGGCTCGGTTGGTGGAGTCCTTGCTGCATAAAACAGCGAGAGTGGCTCTGGGTTCTCAGCACTTGTAGGGAGGGGTCAGAGTCAGGAAGGTCCCTGAGGCTCGCTGGCTAGTCACTCAGCTCCAGGTTCAATGAGAGACCCTAGTTTTCAGAAATAAGTAGGTAGTGACAGAGAAAGTAAGATGCACCAAGGCTGCCCTCTGCCCTCCACATTCACCTGTACAAAGGTGTGCACACATGTACACATGAATGTACTACACACATATACATGCACATACTATACATAGACTGTCTGCATTATGAAAAGTTTACATGAACACCTGAGGGAGCTGTTTCTGGAGTCATGGTTCCATCCTTAGCCCTCACAAACCTACAAGTCAGAATCTTTTCTTTGCTTCCTGTCCCCTGACGTGTCCCTACCTCCCAAAGGGTCCAGCTTATGGAGAGTAGGAGTAGAGTTCCCAGTACCTCACTGTCAGAGCAAGCAAGGGACAGACAGATGTCTTCAAAGTTTGCAATGCCATACATATGCTGTGTTGCTGTTCTCCGGAAGACAGAAGCACAGAGCCGTTTTGCGGTCACTTGGAGCTTCAGACAGGGAGGCTAAACCCCACCCTAGCTCACACTTACAAGGACTTCATGGGTCCAAATTGTCACAAAGCTCTGCAGATATAAGCCTGGACAGTACTACGTGGGAAGCTCCAGGGGTCTGGCGGGCAAATAAAGAAGGGTTCTGATTTTCCTAAGGCTATGCCCTGCCAGCCATGTAAGTACTTACAGACATGCTTTGGAGGCTGCAAGGGCAAGGGGGAGTTACAAGGAACAGACTAAAGGTTTAATTCTGTGCTTTACTGATGACCCCCAATACATCTGTACATTAGGATTGCTTAAGGTGAGTCTTAAAATTCATGTGTATGTGTAACGGCGGACCACCCGAGGTTAACATCTGGCCTCCACATGCACTTACATGTGCACATGCACCTGCTCACACACATCTGTGCACACAATTCAGAGCCAAATCCTAGCCAGGAATCCACAGAATCAAAACCCCGGAAGCTGGTTTACAGCAGAGTTTTGGAGTCCACTGACAGTCTGCTCAAAACTCAACTGAGGACCAGGAGTAGCTCCATTGGCAGAAGATTCAATGCCCAGCACTGCAAGAAACGTGGCCACAGTGTGAGCACCAGTTGTCTCAGCACTTGGGAGGAAGTGGCAGAAAGACCAGAAGGTCAAGGTCATCTTCAGGCATTTACTGGCCCTAATGCCAACCTGTCTTTAAATTTAAAAATTAGACAAGGAGATCTGTTTAGTCTGAGAAGGCCCTAATAGGTGTTGGTTGCCTCTGCCTTTAGGTACAATATAAGGTCCAATATAGGTACACTGCAGTTAAACTCAGAAGCATTTATTTAATTAAATTCCATATGCATGATGAGAAACACAATCTAAGCTGTACTTCTTAAGTACCCACACTTCAGCGTATCCCAAAAAGACTATGTCCTGGGGAGGAGGTTGCTAGAAAAATGGCTCAGCAGTTAAGAGCGCTTTCTGTTCTCCTGGGACCTGAGTTTGGTTCCCAACACCCATAACAAGCTGTAAAGATTGTTCTCTCTCTCTCTCTCTCCTCTCCTCTCTCTCCCCTCTCTCTCCCCCTCTCCCCCCCTCTCTCCCTCCCTCTCCCTCTCCCTCTCTCTCTCTCGACAGGGTTTCTCTATAGCTTTGGAGTCTGCCCTGGAACTAGCTCTTGTAGCCCGGGCTGGCCTCGAACTCACAGAGATCCGCCTGCCTCTGCCTCCCGAGTGCTGGGATTAAAGGCGTGCGGCCACCACCGCCTGGCAAGATTGTACATTTTTATAGATCCTTACGGTGTCGCTCCTTCCATGTTTGCAGACAGTAAGCAATTATGACCAGATTTAGGAACATAAAAGCAAATAAATCCATGATGTGAAAACGCTCCGGGCGCCCATCTCCCTGCTCGGTGTTGAGTGTACAAATGTAGACAACTTCAGGAGCCCTAACTGTAGGAGCAGCAGGCACAGAGCACAGCTATCACTGTGATTACACAGGCTGGGCCTGGTCCCAGGTACTCAAGAGGCTGGCTGCATTTCAAGTTCAAGCACATGTGACCCCACAGAACCACTGCATTAGATGGTAAGAGCTATGAAGAATACTAACTTCAAACTGATTTCTTGTTTTGGTTTGTTTCTGAAGACAGGGTTTCTCTGTGTAACAGCTCTCTAGCTGCCCTGAAACTCGCTTTGTAGACCGGGCTGGCCGTGAGCTCACAGACGCTTGCCTCCCGAGTGCTGGGATTAAAGGTGTGCTCAAACCCATGATTTTATTAGTGAAAATACAGTTAATCTGAGTGCAGAGGCATGCGTCCACAAACAGCAGATAAGAGAGGCAGATAAGCAGCAGAATGCCTTAACTCAAGGCCAGGTTAATGTACCCTGGAGCTCCAGTTACCCAGGGCTACAGAGGGAGACCCTGCATGATACACCACCCTCACCACCCCCCAAAATTAGTCAGGAAGACATACTACATTCCTGGAATCGTACCATTCTCTCTTTCTCCTAAACCTGCAAGGAAGGACAACTGGCTGAAGCCACACAATGCTGACACCCATCAACTATGGGGAAAGAACAGCGAGCCAGATGCTCTATAAAAATAAAACTGGATGACATCTTGCATTCACCTGCTGCCCCACATACATTTCTGCCTTCCTAATCCTGACGTGGGTGATCTTGTGATTCGGCTTTGTTAGCTTAGAGCCATCACGTGACGAAAACATAACTTTCTTCTTATAGTTGAGCCAACAGGAGCACATAAAGATTAAAGGCCTTTGTGCAGGTCACTGAACTTGACCACAGCTGCCAGAACCAGAACTGTCAGATATTAGGGTCTACAGCCAAGGCCACCATCACACTCTAAAACCTGGTTTCTCGCTCTGTTCCCCAGCACGAATGGAGCATGCATGGCTAGCACACAAGGGAGTCAGGTCCTATCTAGATTAAGATGTAGCATCTCTCCCATGTCCTTCACAGTGGGGCCAAGATTTTCCTGACAGCCGTGACTGCCACCAACTTCTTGAAAGCTCTGTCAAGCAGGAATCATTACCCTTCCTCCCCAGGATACAGCACACTGGGTCCTCATTTCAGTCCAACAGGTATTGACTGAGAACAGTGCAGGTGAATGTTTGCTGTATAATCAAATCAGAGAACACGCTTCCTCTAGAGATGACAGAGTGCACTTTGCAGGGTAGTCACATGAGAACAGCGACAAAAAGCGGCATTCACGTCAGTTCCTCATCGCAAACGACACAAGCCCTCTGGGCTTTCCAACCCCCAAATTGCCATGTCCACCTGACAGGTCGCTAAACAGATCAACGCTGTACCGTGTAACTGGACCCACCAGTCTACATTCACTCAGGCATTGGGAGTCTGTGGGGTGCTTCTTAGAAAATGGTGACAGCAGAGAGGACATGGAAAAATCATAGTTCCCAGAGGGAACTCTAGCGGATGACAAGGTCATCCAAGTTGCTGCGAAGGGCTGTTTGTCAGGGTCGCTGTTGTAAAAGGGAGCTATATAAAGAAAAAGCATACTAACTTTAAATTTTCTCAAGAAAATGCTACTCTCTGATTTCTTCAAAAATATATTTTCAAAAATAGTTCTTTGGTTGATTTGAGGAGACAGGGCTATGGGGGGGGCGTCAGACTCACTATGTAACTTAGGCTGGCCTCAAACTTGTGGCCATTCTCCTGCCTTATCTCACCACCACCCCATCCCTGACTTACAGGTTTGATTGCCACACTCAGCTTCAAGTTTGTTTTGCCAGGAGCAGCCCCAGCAGTTCTGATGGAGCCATGGAGACTATCTGACCACTTCAGAGTTCTGTTCTATTCGAATGGAGAGGAAATGAGTAGTATGGCCATAGAGCCGAGATCTGTTGACATAAGCTGTAACTTCGGGGACTGGGGATGGCTAGTGTGCACCCCTCTGCAGCTTCCTGCCGGCCTTGGTGGGCAAGCTGTCTATCTGGTCCCTGGCCTCCTAGTCCACAGGTTTGAGTTCTAAGAAAAGCAGACAGCATTGAGAGGGAAGGATGGAGCTTGGTTGGTTTGTCACTAGGGTGACATTTCCTGTTTGGATATGTCCAGACACAAAGATGGATGGAAATGTTTCCAGAATTCAGAGAGCAAAATCCAAAGTTTCAACTTACTCATCCACTTACTTTAATACCTAAATAAGTATGTGTGTCACAAAGCCCGGGTCTAAATGGGTCAGGATGAAATATGCGAGAGATGTCCTTATAGCCCTTCCCTTGTCCCGCAACTATTCCAAGAAGGTGCAGTTCTATTTAGATTTCCTTCCTCAACATTCAAGTTACCTAGGACATGAAAAAACAAAATAATTTTTCTCCCTGTTAAGTCTTTCCTTTCTGGCTCTGTAAAAAAGAGCAGAGGCAGGGGGCAAACTTATCTATGTTTCCCATGGCCAACCCCAGCTTTCTTAAGCCCGCTGGGCTCCACAGAATTAGGTTCCAGGAGTATCTGATTGAATTTGATGTGCACACGACACCGGGCGAGCAAGGAGCCCATGTGACTTTTAACTACACTGAGGAGGGCGCTGCCAGGGAAGCAGGCAGGATCAGAACTGTGTGCTTTGGAAAGACCGAGAACTACAAGACAGAATGTTCCAGATAACTGTGCATAACCTGGACTTCTCTGAGTGCCCTGCCATATTAACTCACACATAACCATGTAATGAAAGGAAAAACTGAAGTTCACCTCATGCCTCACTTCTGATGCTGACCGAGCTTAAGGAAGAAAATGAAGCCAGCCTTTTCGAGTTTTTCACTCGAAGGCGGAAGTCATGGTATGCACAGGTAAGGGCCTAAGTTTGTTCATGTGGGTTAAAATTCTTGTTCAACAATTAGCCAGTGTCCTTACATAAACAATTGAAGACAGGAAACCTAAATTTCTCTAAAACTTCACCAGTCTCTTAATGCTAAGCTCTGAGTGCTCCCATCCACAAATTCCCTGTGAGCCTGTGCATCTGCTCCCCCACAGTTCTCCAAACAGGACGGCCCCAAACATCTGCTTCTTCTACTTTTAATATTTTTGTGAAGCCAAAGAACTAATGTCCTTCAGCAGAGTAAAGCGAACACCAAGAGCCAGCTGCTCTTCCTAAGGATGGGGGCAGGGAAGAAGACACTCACGGTGGCCAATGGCATGTCAAGGAAATCCAGAAAATGAGAATCTACCTGGAAGGTGCAGTTCTGATCAAGCTGAGCCTCTTTTTTTTTTTTTAAATGATGGTCAATCACTAACAAAAGCGCCGTCCTCAGAATTTAGAGAGGAAGAATGAGCTATTTCATCACCAAAATGGAAAACAAGAAGCAGCTAGCTTGGCATCCCACAGTCTTATCTCACAGGCAGTGCCTAATAATTCTTTGCTGGTGGTGTTTCCAAAATGAAAAGCAGATCAACTTACATGGCTCTCTGGCAATGAACTGAGGTACAGTGTTGGGCAAAGGGGCACTGGGGTTTGGAGTCCCTACGAGTTTGTTCTTGGCCATCTTCGTGTTTGCCTTAGCAAACTCTAGTCGTAGTGTTTGCGGGATTTCAGGATCGAAGCGGATGCCCTTTGGGAAAAAGAACAAAAGGAAGATGTAAACCAGAATAGTGACAAAATAAACACACATGTAGCTGATATAACAGGGTCAGCAAGGGCTCTCGTTCACAGTATTTACACAGAACATGCCAAACCTACACTACAATGTGGCCAGAAGGCCGGGCAAATGTGGCTCGTGCCACCAGAATCTTCAGTTATGTGGATGTGCAAACATCCCTGTTCTTCCTGAACACTGTCTAGTCTGCCTTTTAAATGCAGACCAGCAAATTCATAACACAGCTTAAAAACTGACTGGCAGCTGCTGCTGAGGCTGGAAAATGTGACCGATCCAGGGAGAGACGTGCTGGGCCGCGCTGATTTGACACCTGAAATCCCGAGCAGGCCTCACTCTGAATGGCATTATAAACAATGAAATTCTTCAGGGCTTTTACTGTCAGCTACCTATAAATAAGGAAAAAACTCTGTCTCCGATTCGGTTTTACAAAGGTAATATAAATCCCTGTATACTCAGAACACAGAAATTAAACAGCTGCAATATTTTAAATGTAACTATTTTCATTTAATTCCAGTCATTGCATGAATTTGCTAGGCTTAAAGTGGAGAGATCCTGACTTCTTTTATGGTTGGCTTACAAGGTACAAGGAAACAAAAGATTCCACAGGCCTGAGAGAGAAGTAGCTTTAGTCCCTACCAGTGCCATGGACCTTTAAAAAAGCAAAACAAAAACAACCAAAACACGTTTCAGTCAGAGCCTGGTGGCACTCGCAAGCCTGGTGGCACTCGCGAGCTTGGTAGCGCGAGCCTTTAATTCCAGCACCTGGAAGGCAGGGGCACTTGGAAGGCAGAGGCAGGTAATCTCTGAGCTCAAGGCCAGTGAGTTCCAGGACAGCCAGGAACTGAAAAAACAAACAACAACAACAACAAAAACCCACGTTTCACTGAAAGATTCCAGGCAGTCTAAACTACGAGATTTACATCAAGTAGATTTCAGGACTTTCTCCCCCAAGAATATGTCTCTATGACCAAGCAAAGCTAGGAGCTTAATGAAAACCATTCCATGCCAGGAATTCTAGACATTACCATCAAAAAGGACTCTGGATTGGACTAAAAGTGGAGTGTGCAAAGAACACGAGCTTTTCATTTATGTGGGTTCGATGGTCTCTATATCCCTTTCTTTAAAAAAGAACCCTCTCTTTTGAGAACTTCATGAGTACTGTATGTTCAGCATCCCTCCCGCCACTTCCCACCTTCCTTCACTGTAAGAAAAGTTAGGGCTGTTTCCACAAGTAATTAGAATTTCTGTAGACCAGAATGAATGACTCTGAACTTCACAGGTTCAGTTCCAAAGACACAAGGAAAAACCTGATAATAACAGGACAGGGAGTGGTCAGCTGCGGCCAAACAACAGCGTCTCAACCTAGAGATTGCCCTGAGTGTGAAGAACTTATTCCTGACTTATTTTTGGGGAAAAAAAAACCATTAAGGCTTAAAAAACACAGCAAGGGGCTAGGGAGTGTTGCATTTGTATAAATCGAACCAACCAAAGTCAAAAAGAGAAGTTCTGTGAAATAAAACGAAAACATGGACCAAAGCTAACACTGGGGTCCTTAATCGGTAAACCTCTGTATTGTATTACCAGAGCACACACGAGGAGACACAAGTCTGAAGCAGCATTTGCTTCTGTTCCTCCAATAGACGAGACACACTTTATCCTCTGTCAAGCCTATTAGCACTGGTTCACATCAATGATCTCAGCACTTGGGAGGAAGCTGAGGCGTTCCCAAGGATTATGGGCGTGAGTTCAAGGATAGCCTGGGATACAGAGTGGGACAAACAAACGATAGGTGGAGTTACCCTCACATCGAATTCCATATTCCCAGATATGGACTAAAGAAACATCTTTGCTGAGAGGCAACTGTGTTCCCCTGGAAAGCCCTGTGCATCTGCACCAAAGCATGGCAGACATGCAACAGTTGCAGCAGACATTTCAGGGGTCCTCACCAACACCACTCCACCAACTTTCTTTGGAAGCACCTTTTTTAAGCCTGAGCCTGCAACAACCTGAGACCTAGTAACAAAAGCATCCCGGGTCCTCTCAGTAGCCCCCTGCAGCCTTTAGTCCTAGACCATGGGGTTGAACATTTGAATCCTATGCTTCGGCTCACTTACTGGAGTTCTAGAATCCACCAAGGCCATTAATGTGCTCACCCCTTGTACAGCCAATCTAAAACATACTGGAGCAAGTCCCCCTCCTCCCTGCCCCCTTCTCATACCCTTTCTCTTGTCTGAGTTAAAATAACATCAACATCATGTTCCAAATCAAAGTTCCAGCATCTTATTAACAAAAACAAAACAAAACAGAAAAGCTCAGAAGTTAAAATGACCTAATTTGTTTGGCAGCTTATTGGGAGGCCAGAGGCTCAGAATACAAGTCACATTCCGCCAGCATCTTTAGCAGCAATACCATATTTGGTAATCAATATCCTGCTCCACTAGGTTTCTATCCATAGTGATTAGCCAAGTCCCAAACATTTTAAATGGTACAGGATGATGAGCTGGGGGAGGGAGAACATGCAAGGGAAAGGGAAGGAAAGAAAGGAGAGAGAGAACATGCCATGGGAGGAAATACCTTGTGCTTTTAATTAAAACCTAGCAAGATCCCTCTCTGGCTAGAGAAACGTGGTATTAAATGTTGTCAAGGTGAGAGGACAACCAAATGAAGCAGGGACTCTCTGCTGCTCAAAATCAACTTCTACCCCTCCAGCTAACAATTTATCAAAATGCTATTAAGGTGAAAAGACCCTTTCTATTCAAAATGCAAATGGCAGGGAGTTTACACGGATCACACATTCTATCTAGATAT
>LOJH01064518.1:0-10587 GCA_001685095.1 Ellobius talpinus
TTATTAACCAATGAAAGTAACACATAGACAGATGACCCTCCTCCATCATCTGCTCATAACTATACAAAAATGGCAGGTTTATAAATAAAGTACTATAACTCATTTGTTTCTACAGGCAAGCAGATTTTTTCTCACAATGAAATGGGTATTTCCTTCTATGGTCCATTAATACATATGATTATGGAAAAATATATTTTCAACACAGACAAACACAATACACATTCTGCCATTGATGTATTAATGCTGAATTGTATGGAAATCTCCCAAAAATATTGTATGATTTATTGCAAATTCAAAGCAATAAGCTGGAAAAAAAGATAGCATCTTCAACAAATAATGCTGGGAAAGCTGGATGTCCACATTGTTGTGAGGTAAATTTTTTGTACAATATGAAGGTATGTCTTTGAAAAGGTACCTTCTGATTGTTTTAATTAATATTTGAATAGCCAATAGTTAGGCAGAAGAGAATAGGAGGGACTTTCAGGCAGAAAGAGGAACTCAGTGGGCTAGAATCTGGTGCAGCAGGAGATGCCAGCAAGACACTGAAGAAGTCAGGCATATAGTACAGAGGAGAGGTAACAGAGCTATGTGGTAGAATGCATATTAATAAAAACAGGGTAATTTAAGCTGTAAGAACTAGTAGAACAAGCCTAAGATAAAGGCAAGCTTTCATAGTTAATAAGTCTACATGTCATTATTTGTGAGTTGGCAGACCATAGGAAAGTCTGGCTATGCAACATGCAAAAGAATAACATAAAATACACATGCCTCACTTTGTATAAATAAGATAATCCTTCAAATGAGTGAATCAAAAACATAAATGTGAAAACCGAAACAATGAAACTGCTAGAAGAAAACATACACAATACCTTATATGATAAGTATGTAGGAATGAATTTCTGACTCGGACTCCATTTGTCTAAGAGTTAAGATCAAGAATGGGCAAGTGGGACTTAATAAACCTCTAAAGCATCTTCATAGCTGAAGAAACAATCAACCAAGTGAAAAAGAAGCCCACTAAAAGGGATTTTATCTTTGCCAGCTATGGGAATCCTCATTCACTCTTGAGAGATTTCAAACTGTTCTACTCATTCTGAAAATCAGTATGTAGCATGCTCAAGATGCTAAAAACAAATCCATCAATAACATTTCTTGGTATATGCCCAAAGGGCTTGACAACCCATCCCACAGATACTTGCTCTGTAATATTCATTGGTTCTCTATTCCTAGCAGATTGGAAATGGAAACAGCCTAAATGATGAAGAGAATATGAAAATGAGGCATATATACATTATGAACTATTATTCAGCTATAAAGAAAACTGAAATCATAAACCTTGCATATAAATTGATAGAACTAGAAAAGATCATATGCAGTGAGTTATCCTGGGCCTAGAAAGTCAAATGCCCTATGTTCTCTGTCATCTGAGGCTCCTAGCTCCAAGCCTTCAGATGTTATAGTACATAATATGACACAACTTCAGAAACTAGTAAAGTGGAAAGGGACCATTTCTGAGGTATGGGTATGGAAGCAATCATGAGAGGAGCAATAGAATCAAGTGATCTGATAAGGGAGGGAAAAGGTGCGCTCTAATTTGGGAGGAGGGAAGATATATACAGAAAAAGGAGGAAGAACTATAAAATACCAATGACAATGACAGAAAAAGTCATATGAAATCATATTGTTAACTATATAGCTCTAAAAGAAATTTTAATCAATCCAAACCTTGTATAGATATATGTACAGAGTTTAAATAGAATATTCTCATCTGGGCTAAAAGTACTCCCTCTAAGAGTCAAACATCACGATACTTAACAGAAAACCCAACATTAGGCATGAAAAGCCTTCCTTTAAGTTTCTGGTCATAGTCGTCCAAAAGACTATCTAAACCTTATAGACTGTTGCTATTGCCCATGGTTGCCCCTAGAGCTGTAAGTCCCTATTGGTGAAGACATTAGGCATTTTGAACACTGGCCTCAAAGGGCTCTGAGTTGGAACTTACACATATAGCCCCTCCTGGAGGACTTGCTTTCATGTAGCAGAGGGCTCTATGAAAGTGCCTAAAGCAGGGGAGTAATCAGCATTCCTAACTAGCTATCACATATTTGAACTACAGCATTGACCAACATGGCTTGATAGCCTTGGGATAACTTAGGGATATAGTTATCCTGCAACCAACTGTTTAATCAACTGCTTAAACATGAGATTGACAAGGACAACAACAATAGACATGACCATAACCAATAACCCTAGATACAGTAGTAGCATATATACTTATTGGTAATCAATAACTCTCTAATTGGACTTAAGGCCAATTAACTACAGGGAAGTCAGACTTGGTATTGGAAGCATAGCTAACTGTCCTGGGATAGTAAAGTTCTGTGGAAGAACTAACTGTCTCTTTAAAGAACCATTTTAGTTTATAACTACAGTCTAAATATTCATCACTATATCCACAAGTAAGTGTTAACCTTACCTCTCATCAAGGAAATTTTTCTGTGCAAAAAGAAGGAGGTCATTAGAGAATCACAATCAATCAAAATGCAGAGTTGTGGAGACAGTTCTAATATATACAAAATAATCCTTGCACCTAAGTCTTAGGGAACAATAGTGAAGAGGTGGTAGAAAGATTATAAGATCCAGAAGATTAGGGAGTTTTCTGTGAGACTATGTCTCCTAATAATCTTTGCAGCTATATCAATAAAATTTCACCAACTTCTTAAACATGAGATTGACAAGGAAAACAATAATAGACATGGAAAAGTGGACTGGGGTGTAGAGGGGCAAATCCAGGGTTGTCTTCATCAGGACAAAGTCTACAAAATTGATTACCCAATGCCAAATTTCTGCCACAAAAACATACAAAAAGTGACAATGTAGACTGAGCAGGTTAGACTTAGGAATATTTTTGTGTAGATGTACATATATGAAGGTTGTAGGAGTCAGCCAGCCATGAACAGCTTAACAGAAACAGACCACCTAAAGGAAGTTCTTTACTTCCAACCATTATTACCTGCCAGTGTAGGACTCCGCCATCAATAAGTTTAATAGAGGCTTGAGTCTCAGTAGTTTACCCTGAAGCAATGCCTGGTTGCATAAAGGACCACAAACTGAGTCTACCCAAGTACCACCCAAGAACAGACCATCCAAAGGAAATGCCTAACGTTCCAACTGTTGTAAATAGGATCACCTGCCAGCACACACTCACCAGGACACCCGTAGACAAATGTCAGCCAATCAGGGGTCCTGAACCTTAGAAATCCCTCATCCCTACCTTTACTACCGAAAAACCTAACTCTAACTGAGTCCGATGCTCTCCATTTAGTCCAATACATTGGACATGTGGAAAGACTGAGTTTGCAAACTCAGTAAAATAAAATAAAAGCTCTTTCCTTTTACATAGGGGACTTGGTGTCCATGTTGGTTTTTGGGTGACTTTGTGGATCTGGGCATAACAAAGGTAATGGGGATTAATGAAAGAAGGAACCACGAATTTCAATGAGAGGCAGAGCAGGAGTATAGGAGGTGGTGGGAGAAAATAGAAAGGTGGAATTATAAATATATTATAATTTCAAATGTGAATGAAAAAAATGCATCTGATTATTTTATTTATTGCTGTACTTTATTATGATGATCTGCAATTGAATACAGTTTTTCTGAGATACATCTATGGGTATGTGTTTGGAAAAATATATTTGTTTACCTAAACATATACATATAAACCTATACTAACAACTTTATTAACACATTTATTTCATTCATTTGTTTCCATTTAATATATAAATGTTCAATTATCTATAATTAATTTGTAGGAACATTTTTAATCCTTGACCAATTGCCCTAATACCTTTTAAAATATTATTTTATTAAAGTACTTAAAATTCTCCTTCTTACATATTCATTTTACATGTAGTGATGTCATTTAAACAGTCTTTTCTTTCATTTTTCACTCCTAGCTAATTATGTCTGTTAGCAATACTGGCAATTGGAATTGAAATACTGAAACTTCAATTTACATTGGATTTTGTCATTATCTTTAATTCTCACTAATTTCATTTGGGTTCAGACCCTCAGCATGTCACAATCTATATTTTATAACTTATTAGCATAATGCTAAAATAAAACATTCCTCCCATTTTTCTGCCAAGTCCCAGCTTGAAAACTTGTTCTAGATTTTAATTAGGCATGCAATGAAGGCCCTGTGTGAAATTTTCTTAGCATCCTACCACAGATAGCTTTGCATAGATCCTGGGTTTCTATGTTTTCTTAGCAGGAGAATTTACAGCTTTGTCCATAATTAACTTTTCAAAGATATTGCAGTAAAACATCATAAAAACTAAAGATTGTATCTCCTTTGGGACCCGAGGCAGATTTGTGCTGTCTAGGATGAAAGCACTAATGCCTCTCTCTGAAACAAAGGTTGAGCGGTTGGATCCTCAAATCTCATTGGAGGTTTCTTTCTTGGGTTCAGGCTCCTCATTTGGAAATGAATCTCTCATAGTTTCTTGGGTCACTCTCATTGCACTAGTGGGATTTCAGGGCACAATAAAACTAAAGTGAACTTGAGACTCTGATATCTTCCTGTCAGAAATACGAAATCTTGTTGTGTCTCATGGTAGACGCTGTGATTGGCTAGTATGGAGAAGCCTTGGGAAAGTTAACATTGTCAACTTTTAAACAGGAAATTATCATTTAGTATGGTATTCAGACTAATGTAGATGTCATGGCAGTGCTTCAGCCAGGCTACTTTTCTTGATGTTACACCTATACACTATTACTTTCATCAGTTGTCTTAGTTTTATCACTGAACTGCAAGCGTATTTTACAATCATCAGATTTCATAGTGATTAACTGTGATGACTTTGTAAACCGGCTTCAACTACTGAGTTTGAATAAGTTTCTGACTGGGCCTGAGGCCAGTCTTGCATTATAACTGTCACAACCAAGCATGAGGCTGTTTTGAGATTGCCAGAGATTTTTCTAACCTGAGATCTTAACACTAAGTATTTGCTTGGATCCTTTTGATTTCAAGTCTCTCTTCACTCTCTTCTTCCCTGTGATGTTACCAATTGTGTCTGGTGGTGAATTTCTTTGTACTCTAAATGACGAATTACTTTCCTGTTGCTGTGGTAAAATACCCCATACAGAGATCAAGATAAGAAATGAAGCATTCATTTTGCTTTTGAGTTCCAGAAGGATAGAATCCATCATTGTGGGGAAGACATGACACCAGGTGGCAGGGGCAGGAAGCTGGCTGACTACTTTTTCGCCTGTCTTTAAGAAGCAGAGTGAACAGCAAGTAGGGTGAGGCTGTAACCCTCAAAGCCCACCATCAAGGCTTCCTTTCTCTAGCAAGATGACACCTTGTAAAGCTTCCATAACCATTCAAATAGCACCACCATACAGGAACCATGTGAGCCTATGGGGGGCATTTCTCATTTATACCATGCCACACAACCTATATTCATACTTAGATATTCAAATTCCTGCCTGCCACGTAATACGTAATACTTTCACCTTGCAGCAGTTGGTGGGAGTCCCATGCCACCCAGTGCTAATGCACACAGCTGTGCTTTTTGAATTGCCATTTAGGAAAATAATAGTTCAAAAGCAGTATATAAAACAAAATATTTATTAGTAAATCCATGTGTACCATACAATTATCTTAGAATTGGCATAAGGTTTTATATTTATTTTTATAAAAGTAAATACATATGTGACTTGTTACGAGTAGATAATTACATAATCAATCATAAACATGGCTATGGTTTAGCCTTGAACTCGGAAGCCAGATTCCAAGTGCCAAAATTAAATATAACCTTTATTTAATCTCATTGCTTTGTATTATGTATTCCAATAAAGAATGGGATTAAACAGTGAATAAAATTTACTTTTGTCATGGAGATATTGGAAAAAGTATAAATTCTTAGTTTTCATTTGCATATTTATGCCAATGCCAAAGATTCCTTTAAAAAAGGTTTTGGCTTATGTTTAGCCATTTAGTATACCATATTATGGAAATAAGACAGGAGATCAAGAGTTCTAGACCTGTCTGGAATTCTGCCTCCAAACAACAAAAGAAAAAAATCTTTGACTTGGGGGAACTTGATTAGAAAGCCAGTGCTTGATGAGTGTGCATAAATCACATGGTTATCCCCAGGACAAATGGATCTAATCTACATGGGAAGGAGAAAAAGACAAGATCTCCTGATTAAATTGGGAGCATAGGGACCTTGGGAGAGGGTTGAACAGGAGGGAGGGGTAGGGAGGGAAGCAGAGAAAAATTTAAAGCTCAATAAAAGTCAATAAAAATATTTTTAAAAGGGAGCAATGAGAAAAAGCAGCACCGTATGAACTGTGGATGCTCATCCACAGGTCTTGCTCGAGGTACCTTACTATCAAAAATTCCTTAGGACGGTCCTCACTAATTTCAGGCAGTGGAAGATCCTTGAAAATGGTGACATTTTCCCTCAGCACCTTGGCTTTCACCTTTCGCATTAGTTAGGGAATGCTTCATTTCCAGACCCATAGAAGTCTTCCTACTTCTTTCAAGTCTTTCCTGCTTCGTATCCTAAACATTCTTAAATATGGCAATAAAACCTCACACATTTTGTTTCTAACTACTTTTTCCTCCTGTTCTAGTTTGTTCTCATGTTCCTGAGTTAAAATTATTACCAAAATAAAACTGGATAAAAAGGGCCAATTTGACATCTATTTTTATACTACAGTTCATCATTCAGGAAATCAGGTCCAGGACTCAGGGCAGAAACCTCGAAGCAAAAATTAAAACAGAAACCATGAAGAAACACTGCTTACTCATTTGCTCTCTATAGCTTGCTCACTTTTCTCTCTTATGAAACTCAGGACCACAAGCCCAAGAGCGGCTCTGTCCGCAGTGGGCTTGGACCTCTTACATCAACTGGGAATCATGAAAATTCTGCATAGACTTGAACACAGGCAAATCTGATTTCTCAATGGGATTTCCTTTCTCCAAGATGATTGTAGCTTGTGTCAAGTTGACATAAATACTAACAAAACAACTGAGCCCTTGCCAACTTGACACCTAAATACATCACTACTAAACAACAGCCTTTCTTTCCTTGTCCATTCTCAGTTATCACTATCATGTGGATATCACATTATAAAATATACTATAATCTTAAGAAATACTATGACCTTAAAGCACTACAGTTTTTTGTTTGTTTTTAGTCAACTACTTTAAAAGTTCATCCTTTTTGCAATAATCAAAGTCTATTTCAAAATCTTAAGTCTACCAGCTGTGGGATTCTATAAAATCAAAATAAGGAATATACTTCTTATTCTAAGAAGGAAGAACTAGGTCAAAGTCACAATTAGATCTAAGCAGAACCGAAATTGAACAGTATAAATAAATAGCCCACCGTCTAATGTCTGACACTCGATCATGATCTTCCGGGCTCTGGATGGTGGGGAAGGTCCAAGTCTCCCTCTCTGCCATTTGCAGCACACATATGTTCTCAGGCCATCACTGTTCTATACTTGCTGTTGTCCTAGACAGTAGTGCAACAGTACTGGGATCGCTCATATGTTGGAGTCTCCACTGTAACAGAGACCATACCTTCAGTAAAGTCCTCCTCTTCATTGAGACTGACCCTGTCACCTGGATCCAAGCCATGACTGCTCTCCATGATCTTTTCAATCATGGAGTTTCCATTTCAGTTGAGGAATACTATTACCAATGTCCATTTCTTTCTGATCTTCATGGAGGGCATGACCCTGTCACAGAAGACCAAGGCTAAATTTCTCTCCGTTTTTCCCTTTCTGCCTTCAAACAAGTGCGAGTACACTTTAATACATTATTGAGAATTTTTGCCAGTTTAAGATACAGCCTTGTCCCCTCTGGTCCATATTTCTGTGCGGTGACCCTGAGGAAATACTCCCTGAGTCTTTTGCCTCAATGATGTTGGTCACTTGTCAATCACAGCTGATATTTAAGCCTGAATAAAACAGTATCATTTATCTCAGAAAGGCAATAGTTTTTCTTCAGTGGTGCTAGTATCTTGTTCCTTACAGTTGATTTTCCAATCACAGCTGACCAGAAACCACAATTCTTAATTAAAATACATTATAAAAATGGAACTGATACAGCCTTTGCTTCCTTCTGACACTTCACAGTCCAGGCCTCCAGCATTTGCATTTCCCTTAACACACTTATACTACAAGCTCCCACACAACAAGCATTTAAGCTATGAGCATGCAGTAGCTTTTGTAGCCCCAAGTTTCCAAAGTCTTCTGGTATCCTCACAAACACAAGACAGTCATGTCTGCCACCGCAGTAGTCCATAGCCCGGTAGCAATTTCTGTCCTATCTTGTTCCAATTGCTATGATAAAACACTAACCAAAAGCAGCATGGAAGAAAAGGGTTTATTTCTCCTTCACCTTCCAGATATCAGGCCATTGATGAAGGAAGTCAGGACCAGAACCCGGAGGTAGAAACTGAAGCAGAAGCATGGAAAAGCATTGCTTACTGGCCTGTTCCCCACGGCTTGCTCACCTTACATTTGTCATATCTCTTACAACCACATTTCCAGGCATAGTGCTGCAATAGTTAAGGAATCCTGGTTGTGCCCAGGTTCAGGAGAATAGGAAGGACATGTTTTTGGTAACCCAAATGAAAGCTAGACTAAGACTTTTGTGTTATGTTCTGGTACTGTATCTGAGCCAATCTCAGAAACCCAATTCAAATACATACTTTAGCAGTGTATAGTCTGTTTGTTTGTTTGTTTGTTTGTTTGTTTTCCTCAGTGCTCAGTGGTCTTATAAACTGAATGTGGAAAACAATGACTGCAATGGTTGTGACAAGAAAACTGGTTAACAGATGTCTGAAAACAGCAGGAAAGATATGGGACTGGAAACACAAATCATATGCTTCAGGGAAGATATTTAACTCTGTGCGTCTTAGTTTCAGAAACTATAAAGCATGAATGATGTTGTCTGCCTGTCAATACTATGGCTACTCCTTGTGACATGTAGTTAATATAATTTCTTAGACTAATGAATAATATATAATATTTTTTTCCACAAATAATAACTTTCTGTTTTCATTTGTAGAACTACATACAAACTGCATGCTTTCAATGTCAAATGCTCAATTCTGTCCCAAATATCTAAGATGTGTTAAAGTCTATTTATTCTTACTATTTCTGTACTTGCCACCAATATTATCAAGGAGGATAAAATACAAAAGCTAACACTCAATATTTTGGTGTTCTAAAACTTAAATTGGTTGAATTTAGTTGTGTAATTGTGGTAAGCATATTAGTAATTTAATATAAATATTTTCCAAATGAATTATTTCTTACTTTAATATATTATTTGTACTTATCCTGGGTCAGTTTATAGCGCTTTATGCTATACACAGATGAAAATATTCTCTGAGAAATAACCTAAATTTAACCAATAGCTCTTTTCTGTGTCACTTCCATTAGGCCCAATTACAAGAGGAGAGAGAATTAATATAAGGGCTAACAATAGTTACTTATATAACATTGTATCTTAATGAGGTTGAAGTGTTAACATTGGCTAGAAAGACTTATACTTGAAACTAATACACATTAACTGAAAGGATATGTTATAATCAGAACCCAGATCAAATAGTCCAGATTCCTAACAAAGGCATGATTCAAATGTCAGCCTCCCTTGCAGCAACAGAGAGTACTTCAGAGTTTTCAATGATTTTAAATGCACTTTACACATAAATATAAACAACAGTTCAAAAACATAATGTACTTTGCATAGTTAAACTGACCTGATCAGTAGATTTTGGGAATATATTCTGTATAATAAGTTATTTTTGCTTTATGAACATTAACATAAATGCTTTATAAGGTTGTTTATTTAAATTATCTGCTTATTTTTAAAGTGGTAATATTTTTTAAAGTGCTTAAAAGTAGAAAACTATTCCCAAACTATTTTTAAACTTAAAAACTTAATTTTTACTAGTATTGAAATAGCTTTGTTTCCTCACATAGTATATCCTGATTACGATTTTCTCTTCCTCTCCTCACAGCTCCTCCTACCTCCTTCATATTCTCCCATCTTGATCAACCTCACTGCTTCTCTCAGTAGAAAACAAACAGAATCCTAAGGAATAATAATATAATATATACAATCATATAAATAAAAAGTAAAATACATCAGAATAAGACACAGCAAATAAGCAGTAAGTGCAGAGCCTAAGAAAAGGCACATGAAACAGATATAGGTACAGTGATCCATTTGTTACACATTCAGAATTCCCATAAAAACACTAAATTGGGAGGAACAGTATACAGGCAAAGGATGTGTAATTTTGAAAAGCTGATTTATTAAGTATTTGGAAAAAGACATACAGTTCCACGTTAAATATCATTTTTTCCTAATACATCTCTTAAAACATTCCTCAGAAAAGATAATTATCATTACAATTTCTTTTTTCACGTTTTTTATTAAAAATTTCCACCTACTCCCCTCCTCCCATTTTCCTCCCCCTCCCTCATCCCCTTCCCCAACCCTCTCCAGTACAAAGAGAAGTCAGGGTTCCCTGCCCTGTGGGAAGTCCAAGGTCC
>LOJH01064522.1:8244-19157 GCA_001685095.1 Ellobius talpinus
CCCTCCCTCATTCCCTCCCTCCCTCCCTTATTTTCAACTGTCCTGGAGCTCAATATGTAGACTAGGCTGGCTTCAAACTCATAGAGATCTACCTGCTTCTGCTTTCAGAGTGCTGAGGTTAAAGACATGAGCTACTATGCCCAGCTTCTATTGGTTTCTTGATGTGCACAGTACTTTCCTCATTTCAGTTTTCACAGTCTTAGCTACCTGTGGTCAATGGTGGTTTGAAATATTAACTGGAAAATTCTAGAGAAAAAAGATATATAATTATATAATTTTTAATCAAAAGAGATATTTTATTATGCATTATTATTTTTAATCTTACTGTGCCTAATTTATACATGACATTTCTTTATCATGCATATGTATCTATGGAAAAGTGAAGTACATAGAGGATTCAATACCATCCACAGTTTCAGGCATCCTTGAGGGACCTGGCATGCATCCTTGGGCAATAAGTTTTGGAAAAATACAGTGTTTTCTATCAGTTTACCTTCAAAGTTAGGATTGAAGTTAATTTGGTATTAGATATATTTGAGAAAGTACTGTACCTACATAGACATGATTGAACTTTTATTTTCATTATTTCAGATTGAAGTCATTAAGGATAGCCAAGAGAAGAGGAATTCTGATCACTCTCCCAGATTGGACAATAGCTTGGATATTTTAAAGAAGTATTATTTCTTTTTTAACCTGTGTTCATATGTATACCTCTTCACAGGAGGCTCTGGTTCAGTGTTCAAGGCTCATGTGTTTAGAATTATGTTTTCAAAATAGTGTTCTAATGAGGACATTAAAAGAGTACTAGCAAGGTGTCACACATCCTGGATTTAGGTTTGAGCAGCTGTGGTCTGTTTCAGGAGCTGGGGATTTTTATTTGGTAGTACTGGGGATTATAAGGCAAGTCTCTGCCATTAAACTACATCCTAGTCCGCTTTTAGGACTTTTGTATCTTTCATCTCCAGATCGAAAGAGTTTGATTTATTTTTGTTTTTACCATCATGTGTTTATTTATTTTTCATTAATTCATCAATTTATCTATCTATCTATCTGTATTTTATGTGTATGAATGTTTTGTCTACATATTTGTGTACCATGTGTGTGCTTGGTGACCAGGGAGGCAGAAGAGGGAGTCAGAGCTCCTGGCCCTGCAGTTACAAATGGTTGTAAGCCTCTATCTATGTGGATCCTAAGAACTATACCTGGGTCCTCTGCTAGAGCAGCATGCATTCTTTCCAAAGCCTGTGTTTCCTAGTATTATTAAATATAGTGGAAAAAGTGTATACATTTAGGATATACAATATGATATATATATATACATATATACATATATATTATGTATGCATGTGTGTGGGGTAAGATGATTACTATAGCAAGTTAGTTAACACTGATTGTTGCTTTTTATGGTAAAACATAGTGTGTAAATTCTACTTTGTAAGTGTATTTCTTATGTGTAAGATACCTCATTGATCATAGTAGCCATGCTGTACGTTAGATTCCCAGAGTGATTCCACTAATAAATGAAAGGTTGTACCCTTGGGATGTACCATCTGTTCTAGTTTGGTTTCTGTTGCAGTGATAAAGACCAAAAGCAATTTGGGGAGGAAATGATTTATTTGGTTTATATTTCTAGATCACTGTTCACTATGATAAGAAGTCATGGCAGGCTTCTTGAGGTAGGAACTAAAGCAGAGGCCATGGAGGGATGCTGCTTACTAGCTTGCTCCCCATAGCTTGCTAAGCTTTCTTTTTTAATACAGTCTAGGACTACCTGCCCAGAGGTAGCACCACCCGGCCTGGGCTGAGTCCTCATACATTAATTGAAAGAATGCCCCACTGACTTATGCACACAAGTCAGACTGGGCAATTATTCAGTTGTTGTTTGCTTTTCCTAGGCTGTTGTAGTTTTGTAACAAGTTGACAGTTAAAACCGTGACAGTTTCTTTCAGTTTAAAAGAAATGAAAATCAGTGGTTTGTGAAAAGCCATACAGGATTTTAGATACTACTTCATAGATATTAACAATGCCCCTTTTCATGATTTTATATTCTTATGTTAATATTCTAAACTTGAAAATATTTACCTCTAAGTTTTATATCATGATCTGGGCCTGGAGGTGCATTCCTTTAATCTCAGACCTTGGGGGCGGGGGAAGAGGCAGGTGAGTCTGAAGCTGGTCTGGTCTACATAATTCAAGGACAGCCAGAGGTACATGGTGGAAACTTGCTCAGAAAACCAAAGGGAATAAAGTTTCATATCGTGGTGTTGGAAATAGCCAGCAGTTTGCATCAAATTGCATAGAGATATATATGTATCCCAAGATTATTAAAGATAATTGAAAGAGACTCATTTTGAAAGAAAAACCACAGGGTCTAAATTCTTTAAAGTATAAAAAAGAAAAGAAGAAATAAACAAAGGCAGAGGTTAAGTGGGTTGCTTATATTACAGAGGGGAGTAAAATTCAAATCTGCCAGTTGAAAATCAAATGTATTTTATTTGATAGAGATGGCAGACAGTATTGCTGTAGAATCTTAAGTTTTCCTCCTGTTCCATGAGAAGATGAGGGTAATGATTTTACCATGTGTCTAGGAACTAGGGATAGTGTGGAACATGCTCGGCTAGTGTTGGTTTTTGAAAAGGAAATTAAGCTGTCCAGGAAGATCAAAACTTGGATTTCATTCCCAAATAGGTTTTGTGAGATTTTAGTGCTGTTGGTTGTTTTTATTATTTGTTTTTTTTGAGGGGCCCGCCACCCAGTTCCCAAATAAATCACATATAGAGGCTTAATTTTACTTACAAATGCCGGCCTTAGCTTGGCTTGTTTCTTGCCATCGATTCTTAACTTTAAATTATCCCATCTTTTATCTTTCTCTATTTCTGCATATCTTTCCTTTTATTCCACGTCTGGCTGTGTGGCTGGCCCATGATGTTGTCTTGTTCCTTGATCACCTTTCTTCTCAGATTTCTCCTCCTATTTATTCTTTCTGCCTGGCAGCCCTGTCTATCCTTTCTCCTGCCTCGCTATTGGCCACTCAGCTCTTCATTAGACCAATCAGATGTTTTAGACAGGCAAAGTAACACAACTTCACAGAGTTAAACAAATGCGATGTAAAAGAAGGCAACACATCTTTACATCATTAAACAAATGTTCCACAGCAAAAACGAATGTAACACATCTTAAAATAAAATAATACTCCACAACATTTTAGTAAATTTATACTTAATCTAAGTGAATTAGAAATCATTTTTGTGTTAGCACATAGCCTTAAACATGGTTCTTCCATGCCACCCCCCACCATGAGACAGAGTCTTGGTGTGTAGCCCTGGCAAGCTTAGAATGTATGTTAACTTTGAACCCAGAGATTCTTCTGCCTCTGCCTCTTGAATGCTGGCATTAAAAGTGTGTGCCACCACACCCAGACTTCTTTCTTTTAAATCTGTTTAAGAGCCTTCTGGGTGGCACTTATTCCAAAAACTAAGCTTCATATTTTGATGCTGGAACAAAATCCTCAGGTAGTTCCACAAGATTAGCATATTTTCCCTTAGATTATGTCTAAAGATAATAGCTGAACCACTGTACTATGATTTGTGAGTAGGACATTAACTGGTAATTATGGTCTGTTCATTGTAGCCATGTCCTGAATGAGCTGATACAGACAGAGAAGACATATGTTGGAGAGCTGTTTACTGTTTTGTTGGTAAGTGTAGCAAACTGTCGTCTTCCCGCCCCATTTTCTTGACTTGTCCCTGGCTACTTCCACTAGAAAGTGTTCTAAGCAGTTTTGTGTTTCTCTCTCTGACCTTGGTTGTCCCATGGTCGCAGTGTATATTTGCTGTTATTTGAGAATACATGTTGTTTTCATGACTGCATTTATATTCCTTCTCAGTAGCGGGAATACGTGATTTAGAATTCCTTATAGAAGGACACGGTGCATTGTTATAATTATTCCCAGGCTGCTACTTAGAGGTTGAGATGAAAGAACTGAGGGTGGGATAAAAATACTCATTTGACACAAATGCCATGATACTAATTTGGTCTGAACAGAAATCTAAGCACTTACTTTCAATTTAAGGAGAACTTTATATTCTGTACTATAATTTTTCATAGTTGGTTTCTGTTTGGTTTCCAACACTACAATAAAAGCCTTGAAGGCCAAAGTACTACCTTTTTATTCTAACCATGTACTTGAAGCTTTGATTTTTCTTATCCTGCATTCTAAAAGAAAAAAATGCCACAGATAATTCTGATAACTAAGGGATTTAAATGTTAAAATTCAAACAGCTGTACCCACAAGCCTTTTATGCACTCTGATGTACTGATGTCATCAGTGACTCAGCAAAACATTAATATAAATACTTAAAATGCAAAAATTATTTATTTTTAATAGGGCTACAGATCTGAGATGGACAATCCACAGATGTTTGATCTTATTCCACCTCTACTGAGAAATAAAAAGGATGTTCTCTTTGGAAATATGGCAGAAATATATGAATTCCATAACAAGTACGTAATTGCTAAACTGAAGTTTTTGGTGATTTTGTTTTTTTAAAAAGAGTTACTGCTAAGTGTCATGGTACACATCTTTAATCCCAGCATTAATGAGGCAGAAATAGGTGGGTCTCTCTGTGAGTTCAAGGCCAACCTGATCTATGTAGTGTGTTCCAGGACATCTGGTGCTACATAAGGAGACCCAGTTTCAAAACATGGAAAAAAAGAGCTACTTACTGGTTTATTATATGTCAAAAATAACTTTTTTCTCTCCAAATTTTGCAGCATTTTTATGAGCAGCCTGGAAGATTGCTCTAATGCTCCAGAAAGAGTTGGACCTTGTTTCCTGGAAAGGGTTAGTCTGATTATTTGTTTGAAATTATGTAAATTTTGGCAACCCAAAAGTACCTTTTGTATTAGTCAGGCTTAAAGACAAGACACCCCCTTTCCTTTAATGTCTTTATGTTTTTGGAGAAGACACAACAATTTTAGCAAGTTCTTAATGTAAAACTATTTTATTTGAAGAAAATGATGTGCAGGGTGATCAAGGTACACTTTTATTCTATGGTATTAAATGTTTCAATTACTCAGGTAGTAGCAATGGTAATCTCAGGAACCCAGTGACCACCCTAGCTAGGAAGATGTGAAAGATAGGAGCATATTAATTGAATCACTGTGAGCTTGGTTAAAGTTAGAATAAAAGATGCAGTTTTAAAAAATAAAACTTAAATGATAGTCTCATTATGTAACCGTAGAATTTTTAAAATCTTCATCTAGTTATCTAGTTTTTCCTCTTCCTAAAAGATCAACCCTCTTCTGATTGGAAATCAGTTAGATTAAAGAGATTGTTGAAAATTTAGAAAATTGTCTTACCTCAGAAATTGTTGAAGAGAATAAGCCTGAGAAAAAATGAGAAATGAGAACAGGACTAAGAAAGAAGGTATGACACTACCTTTCTCAACATGTTATAAACATAAAAATGTCTGAACTAGGGATGAATTCATCATCATTTTTAAACAGCCATTGGTCCAACATCCCTAGTTCTTAACACTGTGCTACTTTGAAAGATGTGATGGTGCTTGCACTTAGGAGGTAGAGTCAAGAGAATTTTGAGTCTCAGGCTATCCTGGAGTACTTAGTGAGAGCCCATCATTAAAAATACCCAACACTATGCTACTTACAGGACATTTTATATTTACTGTGTACCTTTACATATATATGTAAATTATTTCCCAACCTGATGAGGTCTCATATCCTATGTATGTTTGTCCCTGTTAAAGTTGGCAGAGTTCTTGTCTAATAGTGGTAGTAGTGGTTTAATAAATGTTTCTTGATGATATGTCAATCCAATAGCCATCTATTTAATATTTACTGTCCACCAAGCACTATGCTGGGCAGTGTGGATACAAAGCTAAAGAGCATTTAGGTAGAGAAATAGAAACCCTAATTCATGTACAGAATGAGTTATACTCCATTAGAGATATACAGAGGATCCTATGGCACACCAAAGAAGGACATTGTCCACAGCTTGAGGATATAAACAGTGGCTGTAGAAAAGAAACTCATGAGATGAAAGTTAAAGTGTGAGTAGGAGATGGATGAAGATTAGGGAAAATGATTCAAGGGAGAACAAACTGTGCAACCATGTGCTTAGATGTGATGATGTCCCAGTGATGAACCATAAACTACTTCTAACTTGGAAGATAGCTACAAGCTCTTTTATTTAGACAGCCAGCAGACTAGTAGCACAGAAAACCCATTTTTGGGCCCTTATTAGATCATGGTAATAAATAGTTTAAAAAGATAAGGCTTTTCTTACTCTGTCAAATCTGGTAGGCAGGAGTTCTGAAATTGCTTGTAGAATTATATACCCTGTTGTCTGGCTCAATGGGCTTGCTGTCCATTGAACACAAAGCAGGCCATTTTACGTCACATTCCCTACCATGGTTGGCCACCCACTCTGTTGCTCAGCTTTTTTGAAAATAAAAATTCATATTTATAAATGAGTAATATATTTGCATTTGTTCTTTATTACAGAAGGATGATTTTCAGATGTATGCCAAGTACTGTCAGAATAAACCCAGGTCAGAGTTAATTTGGAGAAAGTATTCAGAATGTGCCTTTTTCCAGGTATTAATCATTTAAGTATTGAACATATTCTTTTTGAAATATATTGGAATATTTCTCATTAACAATTTCATTTTCTGCTTTGACTAAATTATATATATATGTTATATATAAAACAGCAATTCTTCTCTCAAGCAAAGTACACACATACATTTATACATATAAATCCATATTTGCTGTTCCCCAGAGGCAACCACTTTCAGCTTCTTCTGGTATTTGCCTCTGTATCTCCAAATAAAATGCTTGTCTTTCTCCTTTCTGCTTTAGAGAATGAACATTTAGCTCTCTCACTGTTTTTTTGTCCCATGACCATATCTGCATGAAATTCTTTTTCTTCAAAGCTTCCAGTATATTTTTGTTAGATCAATTGGCTATATTTAACTCAATTATTAGGACTGGAATTTCTTTGGGCAGATGACTCATATAGTAAAATATGGTTGCTTTTCCTTCCCTCTCGTGTGTCTCTGTGTGTGTGTTTTACAATTTTCTTTTATCTCATTTAATTTTCTATATGCTTTGCTTTCTTCCTACTCCAACCACTTTCAATTTTAGGAATCATAGAGAATTGTTCTCTTTATATTTGTATACACTATCTTTAAATTTTATCTTAGAGAAATACCTTCTAGAGTTTTCTGACCTGCTTTCATCTCAGGATCTTGGTGCATATCATTTGGAGGTACTTCTTACTGTTCTCTTGAGTAGTCTGACCTACTGTCTACATGCCAATTCTTTTTATAAAAAGATTTATTTAATTTTATGTGTATGCATGTTTTACCTGAATTTGTGCATGGGCGCCATTTATACATGGAAGTTTTTGTCTCGCCCAGTCCCACAGCTGTGGGATCCCAAGGAACTGGTGTTTGGATGGTTGAGAGGCACTTCATGGATTCTGAGAATTGAACCTATGTCCTATGCAAAAGCAACAAGTGATATAAACTGCTGAGTCATCTTTCTAGCCTCATGTTGTTTTTATTGTTTTACCACCTATTTGGAAGAATAAATCTAATAGTTTATTTAGAAAGTATACATGTTAGGTAATCTATTTGTATGCTTTTGAGAACTTGTATGAGAAAGGGTATTTATTGTTCCCTAATGCTTTGGTTGTTAAGATGACTAAGTATAGGATTTGAAGAAAGGATTATTCTCAGAAATTTGAAGATGCTACCTCACTCTTTTCTGACTTCCAGAAAAAATAATGACTCCACTTTGTTACTTTTCAAGAGACATAGTTATCTTTCTCTGAATGATATGGAACTAATACTTAGAATTTCTTTATTGGCATTGTTTTCTTAATTATCTTAATATTTTGGGCATAATTTCTTTTCATTTTTGTGGTAAACGTGTGCAATCTAGGGCCTCTTATGTACTAGGCAAGCCTTCTAAGACTGAGCTGTACCCTGTCCCTTGCTGATCACTCTGAAACTGGAATCTCCAGTCCAAACTAACTCATTTTTCCCCCTCCACATAATTTTCCTTATTTTCTTTCCTCGAACTGTTGTACTGATATTGGAGTCCTAACCTAGTTCTGTAATTATCTTTTCTCTATTTTCCAAGCCTTTTTCCTTTCTGCTCTGTATTCTAGAAATTATCTGCTACTTTTTCTGAGAGTTTTATTTCTGCTATCATATTTTTAAATTTTATTGGCACATACTCTTTGTACAAGGTCATGGATTTAATCACATTGATTTAAGTATATCATGTGTACTGACCATAGTCACCTCCATTCCTTTTTTCCTACAAATGACATAATTTCATTCTTCATTATCACTCAACAAGACTGCACTCAACACCACCATATTGTCCATTCCTCTGTTGAAGACAATGCAGGTTGGTTGCCTATCTTGCCTGCTGCAAATAGTGTTGCAGACATAGATGTGCATGCATCTATCTAGTATGTATCCAGTCTTTCTCTGTCCCAACTGCTAGCTCCAAAATAACCACATGGAAACTTCTTATTAATTATGAAAGCTCATTCAATAGCTTAGGCTTGTTTCTAACTAGCTCTTATAACTTAAATTATATAATTTCTATTAATTTACTTTCTGACCCATGACTTAATTACTTCATCTCTGTAGTGCCCATCCTGCTTGCTCTGTGTCTGGCAGGCAGCTTCACTCTTCTTCCCACCATGCTCTCTGCCCTGAAAATCCTGCTTAACTATTGGCCATTTAACATATTATTAAACTAATTAGAGTAACACATATTCATAGTATACAAAAAGATTGTTCCACAACATTCCCCCTTTTGTCTAAATATGAATGGAAGGTTTTAACTTTGACATAGTAAAGTTATATGCAATAAGATGAGGTATCAGGCATTATCAAAATAAAATAAAAGGAAAAGGTGTTAACTTTAAGTAATAAAACTATATGTAATAAGAACAATTAAGTAAGAATTATATTTACAATGTCCAGTCCATTTGTATTTGGTATATTTGGAGAAAATACTCTATTATCTCTTATTTTGTTGTATTTAAAGTTTTATACTTAAACAATTTTCTCTTATAACTTGTATTACCATCTTAAAACTATCTTTTCAGACCTCAAAACATTTTTAGATAAACAAATTAAGCTTTTATGTTTCTCAACCTTATAAACTTTATATCTCTTATATAAGTTTCTTTCTATAATTTTATATCAAGGAAAACTGTAAAACTATAACTCCCTAGTCTTCAATCTCCATCAGAAACCCAAGAAGGATAAAATATTACTTGCATAAACAGGAAGTACAGAGCAAACAACTTCCAATCCTATAGAAATTATAGAAGCAGTTGACTGGCTGGACAGTCACCCAAGGTTCCTCTGCAACATTGGAACATCCATCTTTGGCCTATAGACCCAGGAGACAGACATTTTTTTGTGAAGTAGGAATTTTGAAGGGCTGTCCTACCTTATCTTGACAAAATTTGGCAGATGCTTTCTTTTGTGTCCTGCTTGTCCAATCTGGATATTATACTGTCAGCAATTGAGGAAAGGACAGTTTATTTGCCCAGTAGCTAACTTTTGCCATATAGAAAGCTAACTCCATATGAAGGTTCTTTGATGCCCATCATCTTCTCTGAGGTAGATTAGTGCTGCCAGGAGCAGATGTATCATATTGTCATGAAAAGCTTTATGCTACTAAAATATTAAAATGCCATATTCTGTAGGTATTTGAAATGTTTAAAGACCATCTCTCTATTTAAATGTCTTTGACCTTGAATATAATTCTAACATGAGTATAAGTTTGATTGTTAATAGATAACTACTAACCTGTATTTCTTTATTGTCATAAATAACTTTCAAGGACTAGAACTTTACATTACATTTATAAATGGAGCTGTATAGGTAAAATATGTTAAACATAAAATAAAATCATATAATACAGTCTAACAAAAATAATCTTAAATTTGTATCAATATACAACAATATATTGCACAAGAGTAGAAACATATAAACAGTGTAACAAAAATAACTTTAAATGCATATCAATATACAAAATTATCTTACAGAAGAGTAGAAACATATATATATATATACACTATAACAAAATAACCTTAAATTTGTATCAATATACACAAATCCATACCAGTGTAAAATATTTGAGACTAGTAGTTGATTTTTTAGGTTGAAGGTAGATACAATAATGGACACTTTTATCCTATCATTTCTTTTTTCTAAATTGTTTTTATTGATCTATATATTTTTCTCTGGTTTCCCCCCTTCTTCTCCCCTCCCCTTCTATCCTCTCCCATGGTCCCCATGCTCCCAATTTACTCAGGAGATCTTGTCTCTTTCTACTTCCCATGTAGCTTAGATCAATGTATGTCTCTCTTAGGATCCTCGTTGTCTAGTTTCTCTGGGATTGTGAATTGTAAGCTGATTTTCTTTGCTTTCTGTCTAAAAACCACTTATGGTGAGTACATATGATACTTGTCTATCTAGGTCTGGGTTACCTCACTCAATATGATGTTTTCTAGATCCATCCATTTGCNGAGGGGCATTTAGGTTGTTTCCAGGTTCTGGCTATGATAAACAATGCTGCTATGCACGCAGTTGAGCACATGTCCTTGAGGTATGATTAAACATCCTTTGGATATATACCCAAAAGTGGTCTTGCTGGGTCTTGAGGAAGGTTGTTTTATAATTTTCTGAGAAATCACCATACTGATATTCAAAAGGGCTGTACCAGTTTGCACTCCCACCAGCAATGCAGAAGTGTTCTCTTTAACCCACATCCTCTCCAGCATAAGCTGTCATCAGTGATTTTTGATCTTGGCCATTCCTACAGGTGTAAGATGGAATCTCAGAGTAGTTTTG
>LOJH01064524.1:0-10587 GCA_001685095.1 Ellobius talpinus
GGGGAGCAGAGAAAAATGTAGAGCTCAATAAAAATCAATAAAATTTTTAAAAAAAGAAAGAAAAAAGAAAAAGTCAGCACAGTTGAGGCAAAAACTTACAAGAAGTATTTCCTCAGGTCTGGCACACAGAAGCTGAGGTCCAGATAGTGGCACCTGATATTGGTAATGTGTCGGAGGTTTCCAGGTGGTTTTGGTTTTGAAAGCATGACAGAGTCACAGAGAAAAACTGAGGCTTGGAGCCAGGTGAGGCCATTGGTTACAGCCTCAGTTGCAGTAGAAACCCCAAGACTAAGGGAGTAGTGGCGAGAAATTGAGGCTTCGCACCGTGTGGAAGAGCCAAATTCCCTGAAGTTATTAGTGAAGCTCAGAAGTTATTAGTGAAGTTGTAGCTCAGTTGCAAAAGAGACCTCAGAATTCTGGAGATGCCAGTGCTACACCATGAACACTAAGTACTGCAGCAACTATGGAGAGGAGCCAGCCTGATGCAATGTGTTTTGTGAATGGCAGACCTGGAGGTGGAGCCGCTCCAAGACCCTGGAGATTGTAAGTACCTGAAGTCTTTAGTATGTGGGACTTTGGCTTTGGTTTGTTCTGATTGTAACTGTACCCCATGCTTCCTTTTTGAAATAAGTATGTAATTTATATTTTATTTCACAGGAGCCCACAGGTAAGAGTCTTTGGAGTTTTGGAGATATTTTGAACATTTAGAGACTTTGGATGTTTTGAACAGACAACTTTTTTTGATTTTTTTTTATTGAGCTCTACATTTTTCTCTGCTCCCCTCCCTACCTCTCCCCTCCACTTCAACCTTCTCCCAAGGTCCCCATAAACAGACTGGACCTTTTAAAGGGTTTGAATGTGTAAAGTCTCTGGGACTTTTAAAAGCTGGAGGGCCCTTGGAGACCAGTGGTGTCAGATGCCCCTAAACCTAGAGTCAGAATGTGGGTCCAACAGCCATGCCCACTTTACTGCTGAGCTAGCTCTCTGGCTCTATGATTTTCTATTTCTCAATTACTTACATGCATCTACGTAAAAACTCTGAGACAGAGACTTGGAGTTTATGTGATCTTCATTAAAAATCTTGCTTAATGATTTACTCCTCCCTAAAGCAGTTACCTCGTCTGTGATCTCGGCTGTATAAGCAGCTGCTGCTAAGATGTTTCTGATTTTAAAGACGGCATGGGCAAGGAAGCAAGATTCCATTTCCAATACTTTTTTTTTAATTCTTGTATGTCTTTCACAACAAAATGGGTGAAAAGAAAGCAAGGCAAAATTATTAGGAGCCCTAGGCTCCAAATAGCTTTGCCTGTTTGTGTGTGTGAGAGAGAGACTAGACATACCATAGAAGAAAAATCTCCAGTGTCATTGAAGATTAGAAGTAAAAGTACCCGAGCTGGATATGGCCTGTTTACATCGAACTGTGCTGTTACTCCGCTTCCCAAAGGGCATTGTCAGTAGACTGAGGATGATTCAGGATCCTGATAGAAGAGGGGGGAAGCCAGCAGCTAGTACTGACAGCAGAAAACATCCGGGTCAGGCAATCAGAGCTAATGAGGTAGTAACAGAAGGAAGGGTCCCGTGTTGTCAGCACCTGCTGGCATTTTTTTTTCTTCTTTCCTGGAACAGGTTTGAATACACTTTCTATCTAAAACCTACCCTTACTCCTGAATTTTTCCTCTGAATGTGTTTGAATCTGGGCCATGGTGCTCTCAAATCCTCTCAAGGGTTGAGCTGTTGACCCACGTTTCTGTCACTAGAACATAAAATAGGAAGGCAGCAGTCTTGTGACTGGAGAGCAGGGAAAAATTGAAAATTATCCTCAGCTTATGTCTAAGTCAATTTAAGTCTGAAGACGGGCTCAAACTGAAGCCGGACAAACTCGCAGTTTTATGAGCCAGTTCAAAGTGAGTTTTAAAACAAATTTACAACCTAAACGTCAATTTAATTCAAAATTCCTCTAGGCAGAAAACCAATGGGATTGTTAAACAGCAAAATGCAAATAACAGAGCAGAATCGAGGGTAAAAATACTTTTCAAGCTCCAATGACAAGACAAAAATTCTATTTAAATATCAGGTAGTGGGAAACTGCTGTTCTGTTGTGTAACATAAATATGTGTGTATGTATACATATGTATTTAGTTTTTTAAGCAATGAACTAGGAATTAGCAGATTCTGAGAGAGTTGCAGATCTGCCAATAACTGATCCCTGGGTAAGACAGGTTATTTCTGTCTTAAAAGAAAAACGTGGTAAAGTTGGTCTTTTGGTCACAAAGCAATTGGTTCTATATCTATGCAAAGCCATCAACTCCAGCCTGAAGTGAAAGACCTAAGCATTTCATTATCTTGTAAGTAAATTGCTTTAAAATCAAATTTCTTCCTTATAATTTCCTGTTGCTATAACAGATGACAATCAGCTTGAGGTTGCCCTGGATATCATATTTCACTGGGTGTCAAGCATTACTGGATGACCTGTATTACAGGATGGCAGTAATATAGCATGGGAAGGTACATGTTTCAAAGGGTTGAAAAATGTTTCAAGGTTGGTAAAATATTCCAAAATTGTCTCTTCCTGAAGCCACATTCCTAATACTGTTCTAATTATAGTTTGTGGAACTAAGCAACTATCTCTGGCAAGGAAAAATAATTTTTCTATGTGATAAATGGGAACATTTGCTAAGTAACCAGCACTCCATGTCTGCCCTCCTGCAATGCCCTTATTCTCCCTAATCCATTTCCCACCATCTTGCCTTCTAACTATAGGCACTCCTCTCTTAGCCCTCAGGTTTTTATGCGTTCGTGATTCCTAGGATTTCTCGCCTTCCCAGAGACTTTTACTCCTTTCCTCTAATTGATGCTAATATTTGACTTTCTAGTGACCGTTTCAATTATTCGTGAAATGAATTTTGGTAGTGGGACTCAGTCTTATCCGAAATGATGTACTTCTAGGTATATTGTTTAACTTCATGACAACTGCCCAGTTTAAAAGAGAGAAAAGACTGATTTACCATACAATTCATGGAAGCTAAAAGGTGAATCCCATAGTGAGTCTTCATTGATCTAGAGTAAAACTCAGAGAAGCTTACCATGTAATTGTGCTGCAAACGCTATTGATTTACTGCATGATATATAGAGGCTCCCGTGTAGCCCAACTGTGAGACTCTAACTCGCAAGCAACAGCATGAAACAAACCGAGTCACCTGATCTGAAACTCTGGCTTAATATGCATTCCAGTGGATATTATTATGGACCCAAACTTAAAATTTTATTAATTCATTGTAAATTTCTTGAGAAACCCTTCCATAGCATTAGGAAACTGAGCAACTTTATGTGCCCATGGATAACGGCAAACTGGTACTAAAAACTCATGAGAAAGGACCCTTAGACAATCATGTACCAGCTTCTGATGTGTGTTACAGATTTTCCCCTCATCAAAAAAACCACTAAAAGACTAATGTTATGAAGGTAAGTATGCTAAATCAGAGGGGAAATAATGTCATGACCATCTGTAGTGTTTATTCATCTTAAGGTAAGATGAATTTTATAAGTACCTTGAGAACACTTGTGACGAATTTGATTTTCCCACATTTTGTTTTCTATTTCAAAAAGTCTATGCATCACTATTTGATCTAAAAGGCTACATATGGTAGTAAAAATAAATTACTATTCTAGAGATGTTTAATATTCAGTAGAAAATACATATTAACTTTGGCAGGATTTTCAAATCTGAAATTGTGTGGACAAAGCCTTAACATTATAAAATGTCTGAGGTTTCTGGTTCTAAATAGCATTATTAACTTCATGTTTTCATTCTAAATTTAATTATAGATACACTTCTTTAGGAGATGTTTTTATTTAAAAGGTTATCATAGTCTATTATGATTAGAAGAAGGTGACTTTACCGGAAATCTAATAAAATAAGTTTTTTAGAAAATGTCTGTCAAACATAATTTTTCTATATGCCACATTTTTGTTCTCTGTATAAATTATTCAAGTATGTCTTTTTTTTAAACCTTGCATATTTCTCTTCCAAGATTTCAGCCTTCCCTATTGTTTAGGGAATGCATTGTGATTTAGTACGGTAGTGAGATTTGTTTTAACTTTACAGGCAGATGAAACCCTATGCAATGCAAGATTATTCAAGAGGGCTCTACTTGTGAATGCTGGCATCCTCTCTTATATTTGCAGAGCATAATTATAAGTAATGGTGTTTGAGGAAATACTTAAATGTCATTAATGTTGCATTTTCTCTCAATCAAAGAAGAGAGTCATCCAACATACATGATAAGTAATAAATTAACTCTTAAATCGCATGTGCTAGAATGGATGGTTACTGCTAAGATTGACAGCTGACGTTTTGATTCCCAGAATCTACTTAGTAGACAGAGAGAACTATAAGGTATCCTCTGCCCTCCACACATGCACATGTGCCGTGATACATATGCTCACATATGTGCACACAAGCACACACAAATAAATAATATATGCAGTGAACAAATAGCTGTAAAAGTTTCAATTGCATATACTAGAAGAACAACTGTTTCCTTATCCTGTCTAAAGTTAACAGTAGCTGTAAGGAGGACAGAAAACTAGAAGTCTACATGACACAGGATTGAAAGACTACAGCTTGTCCTCGCTCTTGCTTCCTGTGTATTTTCCCCACCATGACCATTCACAAGGGAAGTTCCTTTTTAAATCATAATCTGCAACTGGGAAAATCCTAAACTATATGGACAAAGAAAAATTGCACATTGTCCACCTTGTCACAGAAATAAGTAATTCTGTAGTTCATTTGCAAACACGTAATACATACTTTATAAAGGCCAGGCACTATTCAAGTGGCTTTTCACATCGTGTCTAATCTTATCTGCCATGGTCTTATTATCATCCTAAGTCCACTAATGCAGACCTAACATCATTTAAAACCCTTCCCAGCATCTCTGAGGTAGTAAGCTATCATCCTGGGACTAAAACCAGACAGCTAATCTCAGAGTCCACACTCTAGAACCTCCACCCTCAACTGTGCTTCCCCAATAGACTTAATGACCAAACTCCCTTATTTTGCTAACAACTGTGCCTTATGTATGAGTTTTATGTAGTGATCTAAATCTACTATAGACCATGTGTACTCTTTTCTCTCTTGAAAGAAAAAGGAAAGAGAGAGAGAGAACAGCACAGAGGCTACTTACAGGAATCTACTCTCTCTTTTGATCATGTGGTCTCAGGACAAACACTGGGTCTTTACCCTCTGAGCTGTCTTTTAGCCCCCCCATCCTATTCTTAAGAACATTTCAAACCAAGTAAGTCAGAAGCTATTCCATCAGAGGCCCTTTTTCATAGTGTCTTTCCAGACGGGAGTTTGTGACAAAGTGAGAACACTCCCATGTCAAGAAGCTTTTAATGTTCCAACTGCAAAGCTGATTAATAGTCAACACAGTGGACCTAATGGCACTGCAGATAACACACTCTTTTAAAGCCTGTAAAAAGCCATCCTCCTACATTAGGATCCTGGATGTTAGAACAGCTGTTTGACTTCTGCCACAGTTCAGAATAACAAACAAAAGCCCCTGGGGCATAGAACATGGAAACATGGAAAAGGCTCTAGAGCAAGCAGAGCCTTTGAGGTTGTCCTTCCCTAGAATTTAAGCCTTGTGGAAGCCCCTGTGAACTGTTGGACATGGCTCGTTAATGCTTCTTGGTCTTAGACAGGCAGAGGGACTGCCGGGTATACTTGTGAAATTGCACACATCTGGGCCTGAGGTTTTGCCTTTCTAAAGAGTGCAGAGGTGATGATGCGGCTACTGCAAGGAGACACTTGGAATTACATTGGGCAGTGTGCCCTGTGGCCTCCTTGCAGTCCCTGTCATCGCTTGCCCTGCCTTGCTTCCTCGGTATTTGTTTCTTTCTTTCAAACACATGAGGCTGAGAAACAGCTCTGGAAATACAGAACATGCAAAAACAACCTTCTCCTAATCACAGGGATCAGAAATTTTCTCTTAGGTCACTCTGTGCAGCACAAAACTTACCTGACACAGGGCATGAGCATGAAAAATGAAGTGTCCTTGATGCAGGGAGTGTTTTTAGTCTCATCTCCACAAGGCTCTACTGTGGCAGATAAACTTACCAGCTAAAGCTTTGATTGTTACATGATACTAATAGTATTAAAGATTTAATGCACTATGCATGAGGAATACAATTCATATACACTGCAGATTTCAGCCAAAAGCTCCTTAGCCTCCACCTAGCTTTAAGTTTCCATTAATCTAATTCAGAGCAAAATTTTCACTTGAAGTGTTAGATTAAATCGAACTAATATCTAATGTGATATTTTTAAAGGAATGTCCAAAGCAATGGTTCTCAAGTTGTGGGTCACAACCTCTTCAGGGTCAGCTAAGACTATCAGGCTTGATGGCAGCAGATGGCCAAAAATTGGACACAAGGAATTCTAAAGAGAGGCCAATGAAAGGAAAGAACGGAAGAAGAGCAATGTGTAAATGTTTTAGCTTGAAAGAGGCCACGAATTACACACTGAATGTGTTGAGCACACAAAGTCTGTGGAATATTCAAGTGGAGGTATGTTTTTGAGAAGCTAACCTAGTAATCATTTGCCTGGCATCATAAACTTAAGATATGGGACTTACCATTGGCACCTCCTGGCTCTTCGTCTCACAAGGATTCCTCCTACCTGGAGTACTCATTATAGAGAAGATAGCCTTGTAGAAGAAGCGTGTGAACATTTCCCAAGCTAAACTGAGAAATTCAGAGTATGTGAGTTCAACTTCATACACATGGCATGTAATCATAAAGGATACATACTTGGGCTGCAATTTTTGCACTCATTCTCTTTTTTCATTTCTACTTTTTATTACAGAGAATAATTATTTATGTTACTTTACAGCAAGTTTGCAATTAACTAATGTAATAGAATAAGCGACATTTTAATGCTAACTTCATCTATCAACTGAAAATGTAGATCTTCTATTTTTGTATCTGCCATGCTTTCTATTGCCAAGTTCTGAGTCTCCGAGCCTGAGGAGGTTAGCACACATTTTCTATCATGCCAAGAAAGCAACAAACAGAACCAACATCTACAAAACAAGAGACAGCATGATAGCGGCATAGAAGTGAGCACAGGGAGAAAATGTGTGCAGGGCTGCTTACCACGCTTCAGTCCCCACTGAGATCCGTGGCTCATTCTCCTACATCTAAGGGCTAGGGTCTGTCAATAATATGAACAAACCCACAAATTTAATCAAGTCTAATTTGATTTCTCCCATGTCTAACCAAGAGTCTTGAACACTGAAAATTAGTGTTACTCATACTTACAAGAACACTTTTTTAAGTAAGAAGAGGACTAAAAGAGGGAGGATCCTAAACAGCAATCAGCATTAAGTTTCAGAATAAAGAAAGAAAACACAGGAAGATGAGAAAGGTAAACCTACACCATCCAGTAGTTTGCAAATCAAGAGAAAACCATGTCAATAAAGAGGGGGAAAGCAATCATGTGCAATCCTGCTGTCCTCCTACTCATGAAACAGAGAGGAGGAGCTGCGGCCGGGGCTAACAGGAGGATGGTCACTATTAGCTTCAGGGGGCAGTTGGTTTGCATTAGTGGGGAAAGAGCAAGAGTATTTGGAGTCCATGTTGAGAAGCTGTGGGTAGTAATAGAGTAGAAAGAAAAAAGATTGCATTAACACAGCAGTAAATTTTAAGGAGAAGAAAATGGATAAGGTTGCATGAAACTGTAATAGACATGGATTTGAGTGCAGGTGTGGGGGCATGTGTGATACCCACGTTAGAAAGACATCAAAATGTTAAACTGTAGGTGGGTAAGGATGTCAAGAGATGGACATACCATAGAGAAAGGTATCTGATGCACAATTAATAAAAGCTCAGAGACAGACAGTGGTGTTCAACCGAAAGGTCAGAAAAGCAAAGCAGCCAGTCACTGGCTCTTACCTCTACCTCAGTCTGAAATGGTGATCCTGCCTCCAGGAATCTCAGAATGAGACTGAGACTGAGAGCTGTCTCCTCCAGTCTTATAATTCTCTCTAGTTCTAGCATTAAGGTGTGCACCACTACTACCTGGTTTCTATGGCAAACTAGTGTGGCTACTGGGATTAAAGGTATATGTCATTGCTGCCTGGTCTGTAAGGCAGGCCAGTGGGGCTGTTTTACTTTCCCAATCTCCAGGCAAGCTTTATTTATTAAAATACAAATGAAATGCCACTACAGGCATCTGAGGTGCCAAGAGGGGCTTGATGCTGAGTAGACCTGAGGAACGTGGTGAGGCTGACGGAAGATGGCAGCTCCACAGATAGTAAATGAGGAAGCAGCTGCCTGGCTGCTACAGCCCTGCTCTTCCATCTTCAAGTCCGCAAGTCATGGGCTTTGGTTAACCCCTGCCATCAAGGAGGAGATATGGTGGAGTCAGGGAAATCTATAACCCAAGAAAGGCCTTGGTGTCATTTGATGGAAGATGCCTCTACCTTCTAACGTATAGGCTCTGAGCTGTTTCAACATATATGCTCACAATACAATTCATTTAAATGAAGCTCCAGCTATGGAAAAGTAATATCCATGTTTTTCTATCATCTTTTCCACATCTTAGATGGGAAACATTAAATGATAAAATGTTTTTAGATTGGTAGAATAAAAATAGTCCTTTCCAGACCTAGGTGCTCCACATCCAGTGCAAATCCACCCAAAACTTAAGAAACATCGGTTAACATCAAAACATCACATAACTCAACTAGCATTTCTGTGGTTTCTTATTTTTAATATCTCTTGAATATGCCCTGAACTATCTCTGATACCATAGCCTTCAATTGCTACTGTTTCTTTCTCTAGTTGTATGTATTTAATATCTATTAAGCACAATGTATTCAGATGCGAGTCACGTGAGTGGAAATTTCTTTATGGTGTTAGACCACCTAATACATTTTTCCGTTTTCATTCATTAAAGATTTGCTTGCTTTCACATTTTATATTAAGCTTTGTGAAGATTGCTGAGCCCCTGCCCTCAATAGTTGTTTAACAGTACATTACTGCCCTCTAGTGTAAGTTTGAAAATTAGCGTGCAGCCATTTCAACAGGCTTTAGCCCAAGCCTGGTAAATTGCTAACAATTGCTTTTTACTGAATTGCAACTTAGCACTTGCATAGAACTGAATGTTTGGGGTTATGGATTAATGTCTTCTCTAGATAAAATTAACATTGTCAACTGAAAAATCTAGGAAAGAGAGCACCTCTCCTAGCCTCTTTGTTGAGAGAGTGGCAGCCACACACACACTTTAATTTACATGTTGCCCCTTCCTTTAGGCTATGATTGAAACTTTGTGTCCTCTCCTAGCCTTTTTGTTGGGTAGTATCCCCTCTTTCCCAACTCCTGATTTTAATACACTTTCCCCCTTCAATTAGGCTATTATTGAAATTCCATGAATATTCTTTTTTAATTTTTTTAATTTTTCACATTTTTGGTTTTTTATTTGCTTGCTTGCTTGTTTATTTTGGATGAGAACACTGGCACACATGTCCTGGCTCACATGGAAACCAGAGACTAGCCTAGAAGCTTGTGACAGTCAGTTCATTTTCTCGTTCCTCCATGAGGGTTGTAAGGTCAAGATGATGCTCTCAACCTTGGCAGCAAATGCCTTTCCTGAGCCATTTGGTTGGCCCCTTAGTAAATGACCTCATCTATCACTCCTTAAACAGTCAGACAGAAGATTCGGATCATTTATGCTCTCAATGAGTACTGAGCATTTGCTTAAGATTATTTCTAATGATGAAGACATAATTGAAATTGAATCAATTCAAATCCTAAAAACTGTCAGAAATTTCAGCAAGGTAATTTTATGTTCAAACATTTATAAAATTATTTGAGGCATGAATTTGTATTCTTTGAGAGATGTCTAAAATGTTTCCATAGCATGTTATTCCTCTGTGAAGGGCTTTCTGTCCTAAAGGGTTACCAGGCAGAGAAGAACTTTTAGAGTCTAGCATATTGGTGAAAGCCAGGGAACCCTTGTTTAACTGGAGAGCATATTAATAAGAAAAGATTCAATTATTTAAGTATCTGCCTGTGCATGGTGTTTAGAACCCTAAAATTGACATGAAATCCTCAGGATAATTTTTTGTGCTGCTTGCACTGTATAGTCAATGGCCTTTTGGAATAGCACAGAGATCGAGAAACAGACAGAATGGACATGACAATTTAGTTTCAATTCTTCCAACCTCCCCTGAGCCACACATTTTGACTTCTAACATATACACATACATTTCTCATAAAGCTGTAGGGCCAATGAAGGAGAAAGCACTTAGATGACAGATATTATATCCTCCGAACTTACAGGCCTTCATTTATTCTGAAACTTGGGTGACCATTAAATTATTCCTTGTCTTCTGATTAATGAGCATTTCTTGCTTCTTGCAACTTCCTTTAGAAACTATGCTTCAGCATATATATTTGAGATACTTTAAATAGGAAGGAACATATCCTTTGAAATATTCAGTAATTCAGTCGAGTGGTGGTGGCACATGCCTGAAGGCGTAAGTCATAAACACTCCCACACCAGTTGGGATCCAAAGGGGT
>LOJH01064526.1:0-10587 GCA_001685095.1 Ellobius talpinus
TTCAAGCCAAACTTTTTCCTGACTTTTTGCAGCATCCAGGTTTCCATCTCTTCCGGCATTAGTTAAGTGGCCCCATGACCCTCGTTTTGCTTGCCAGAATGTGTTATGTATGTACACCAAATACTGGGGCCATGCTGCGTTGGAAATAAGTGGTCAACCCACAAGGGAAATTGGCTGAAATGGATTTCCCCTTCCACAATAAATGAGTTTCACTGATATATATTCCACAACGTCTAAGACACAGCGGCAGGGGAATGAAGGTGTGAGTGTCACGGTGGGAGACTAACACAGCAGCCAGACAGAAGCCAGAGGCAATAGTGATGGAGGGGATACCAGCAACACACGTATCCCTCACCATCTGTCAAAAGTCAGAGATATCCTATGCTGAGAATCCACAGCATCTCTTTGCCCCTAGATACCTGGTCTGACTCACACAGCCACACAGTCATCTGGATAATTAGCCAACTTCTTCAGGTTGCCCTTTGGAGGTAGCTGGCAAGCCACACCTTTGTGTGAGCTGGTGGGGGAGGGAGGATGTTGGAACCCCAATCTCTTTCCTGTCCACCTTTCCTGTACCCTACAAAACCTCAGCTCCTGGAAGATCCCTTTGCACACAGAGGAACTTGCCACTTGCCTCAGAAAGAATGGTGAAGCAGGAGACTTGTGGTTACTCACAAACTCGCTCCATGCTGCGTGTTCAACAAGATTTTTTTTGGCACTTTAAATTCTGAAGTCAGAAAGATAAAAAAAAGAATCATTGCCTAATATTAATGTGGACTTTGAGCATGTAGCCCACTCATGCACGCTGTCCACTGAAAGGAATCTCTTATTTATGTTAGGTCCCAGGTGATAGGTTTCTTGTCTGCCATCACCATTGGTTCATGGCAGTTAGGAAAGGATTAAAGGTAGAAGTACTGCCACCTAAGCGATGTGATGGTGAACCAGTCTAATGAATGGTCTGGGACCAGGCCAATCAAACCCCGCCTAGCAAAGAAGAGAAGGAGCCCATCTAGTTACAGAGGAAGTGCTTGTGTGTACATGACATTCTTGTTCAACCATGTGTCCATCGAGTGCTGAGGATGTTCTGGGTACCAGACTCTGTTCTGGGACTTGAAATGATGTAGTCAGCTACCTCTGCCATGTGACACTTCTGTTCTAGAATGAGTATCAGCTAGCATCCACCCTACCAGACCTGAGCACCTAGGCTATTTGGGATTGCCAGATAGTAGAACTATTAAACCAAAACTTCTCTCCTTTGGCCCAGTTGCAGACCACACAAATTAATGACCAAAATATCCTAAAATCCACCCATTTTTCACCATAAGTCAGTTATGAGTTAGGCTTGGATGTCAGCAGCAGACCAGCAAGGACCAGAGTGGAGTCTGTGTATGGGCAGACCCACCTTAGGCTAGCCTGCCTGTGATGGACCGTCCTGGTGCCAGGGCACTGTTCCCTGTGAATCACGGTATCTGCCATAGCCTAGGCCCCAGACAGTGAGCAGGAGCTAAGTCCTCTGTTGCTGGGGAAGGAGGTGAGAAGGCACGGCATCAACGGCGTAGACATCAGGAGTCGGGTCACCGCAAACAGCAGGCTCCTTTATTCAGCAATGGGAGAGCCTTATATTTGATACGTTGACATTGCATGGTTGCCCCTCATTGGCTAGGCACCATCAGGACCTCTGACAGTGCCTGTTGCTAGGCCCTCGGGCAGACTTGGGGTTGGCTCATCTCTCAGCCTTGTAGGCCTTATCTTCCTACAGTCCTCCATGTTCTTCTCAAGAAGGGCTAAGCAGGACTGGGGGCTAGACACAGCAAATAGCAGGTGGGATATTACCAGGCTGACCGAAGTGTTGGAGGCAAACATAGCTAGCTGTCTGATTACATGCAACTCCTCTGGATGGGCCACGTGGAGCTAGTGCAGGCCTGTCTATCAGAGAAAGGGCTAGAAACCCACTTGCTAGTTACTTCCAGACATCTATTTGTGCTGGCCAAACTTAATACCCAGGATGCTAACTGCACCACACTTCCTTTGGAACCCAAACAGGAAGCCTGAGCTCCTGTGGGCCCACAAGTTTTCTCGGGGCTGGATAAGTGTAGCCCCCATCCTTAGGAAAGCTGAGAAACACTCAGTGCCCAGGGGAAGAAGACAACAGGGGTAGACCGTATAATTGGCAGTGGATGGAGCCGCCCCAAGGCTGCTCTCAGTTCAGGATACCATGCAAGTATCTAAGCCAAGGGGTCAGACAAGACCAAGAGAATCAGAGAGCTATATAAACTCAACCCAGTATATCATGCCAACAGTTCAGCCAACTGAGGGTCAGTCTGAACTCTCATCAGGCTGGTGGGCTGTGGGAGGGCAGCTGTAGACAGTGGTGAGACAGGCTGTCCAGTTAGCTAAACTATCTGGTTCCTTCTTGTCCACTGTGGACATGTTCAGAACCCTTGTATGGAATTCCAAGACCCTGTCTCCAGAGCCAAAGGGGTTGAAAAAAAAGGGAAAAGGCTGTGGCATTGGGCATGAACCCATGAGGGAAACCAGTGGGGCATCAAAGGAGAGTATCTAGTCTCCAGCATTCATGAAGGTTGCTACTCCATAATTGCTCAGGGCCAACCAGTTCTGAGGTCTCCTGGGATACGATACTGGCATGTTAATTATGCCCAGTCCAGGTGAAGAGCCTTAGTGTTTGCCATAGGAACTGGGCGGTAGTGGCACACCTTTAATCCCAGCCCTAGAGAAGAATGTAAGACAGGAGGAGACAGCTCTCAGACACAGTCTCATTCTGAGATTCCTGGAAGCAGGATTGCCATTTTGGACTGAGGTAGTGATAAGAGCCAGTGACTGGCTGTTTTCCTTTTCTGACCTTCAAGTTGAACCCCAATATCAGTCTCAATATCTCAATATCAAATGGCAATATCAGATCAATGTCAATATCAGATGCAAACAGATAGGGATTGAATGTGACTTTCTGCTTGATATAATAAATGATTTCAAAAGGATTTCCCACTTGCATTTGTAGCTTTTTAATGTGTGTACATACATTCATGAATGTATGCTCATGTGGAGTGTGCAGGAGGATATGTATGCACACATGTACATGGTTGTGGAGGTCAGAAGTCAACCTCAGGTGCCACTCCATCAGGTCCCATCCACCTTGTTCTTTAAGGCAGGCTCTCTGATTGTCCTAGAACTCTCCCAGTAGTGTGAGTTGCCTGACCAGTGAGCCTGAAGGATCCCCAGCACTGGGATTACATGCAGACCAACACACCTGGCTTTTTTTTCACACCTGGCTTTTATTTTTTTAATGTCAGTTCTGGGGATTGAACTCAGGTCTTCATGCTTGCAGAGCAAGCAGTTTGAACTGAGCTGTCTCCCCTACCTCCTCATTTGTCATTTTAAACTGTGCTTCATTCCTGCTGTGCTAGGATGATGTAATTTAATTTACATTAAAAAGCATAGATATCACCTATCACCTAATGATTATCATTGACACTTAAGTATTTATTCGTTTTGTGTGAATGAGAATTCTCTCTCTCTGTCATACACACACACCACCTTGTAAATGAAACCATGTTAGCAACCCTGGATTCAACTGTATGAATCTAGAGTTCATTTTTCAATAAGCCACTCTGAGTATTATGACCCACTGTGATAACATATATGCAAGATATTATAGGAAGAAATGCTATTCACCTCTACTTTCCCTTCAATGTTGGATTCTGCTATTGAGCCAATTGGATTAGTAATTATATCACACTTAGAAAAGTTGTGTAGGACAAGGCATTTGTTGAGTGGGTTATTATAGTTTCTGCACCTTCTTTTCTGGTGGATTCCATTTTTCATATCCTGATGAACTGTCTCCTGTTCCCCCTGTTCTCAGGAACATCATCACAGTTGACAGGTCTTTATTGCCTTGGCCCAGAAGCCATGCCCATGGTGCACAGCTGAGATGACCCTTCACTAATTGATTCTGTCATTTCTAAGAGGCAGAGACCATATATGCAGGGACCTGGTTGGTACCTTTGCTTTAATGAAGCAAAAGTAATGTCAGTGTTTATCTGTGAAGTGGCATTGAGTTAGCTTGAGCTAAAAGTGAGTTCAGTCCTTCGAGAAGACCACAAACCCACAAGTCCCCTCTGTTGAGTACTGAAGACTTGCCATGTCCCTCTCCATGACTCCTTCAGAGGAACCTCCCTTCCCACTTCCTTCTGTGAAAAAGTGGCATCGAGATCCCAAACACTACTCTCCATGACCTCTGTCGAGGACATACCACACGGAACAACAAACAAGCAGCACTCCTCTTTCTGTTGAATCAATGTGCATTTCATATTGTGCCTTGGTAAATCAGATAATGGACACCACAGGGAACCCCAAATTCCTCAGTTTATAGACTAAAGAAACAAAACAGCCAAGAGTAGGGTGCATACTCACAGACTCTGAACTCCAAAGGCTGAGGCTAGAGGATTGTGAAGTCGAGGCCAACCTGAGATACATAGTGAGACCCTGTCACAAAAACGGAGGGGAACAAGGGAAGGGGAAGGGAGGAGAATGAAGAGAGGAGCAAGAAAAGGGCAGAGGAGAGGAAGGCAGAGGGGGACTTTGAAACTGTCCATACAAAGATGTGGCCCAGTCATCCATTCAAACAGTCGTTTTACAGCTAAACAAATATGCAGCATGATTAGTAAAAACTCAGAGATTGATATTGGGGTTCAACTTGAAGATCAGAAAGCAAAACAACCACCCACTGGCTGTTACCTCTACCTCAGTCCAAAATGGCATTCCTGCCTCCAGGAATCCTCAGAATGAGTCTGCATCTGAGAACTGTCTCATCCCATTTTATATTCCTCTCTAGTGTTGGGATTAAAGGCGTGCACCACTACCACCCGGTTCCTATGGCAAACTAGTGTGGTTACTGGGATTAAAGGTGTGTGTCACCACTGCCTGGTCTGACCAGGCTGACCAGTGGGGCTGTTGTACTCTCTGATCTTTAGGCAAGCTTTATTTATTAAAAATACAAATGAAATATCACTACACAAAGAGAAGGTAATTTATTCTAAAATCTTTTCAGAGACAAGGATTAAATTCTTGCTTATCCTAATGTGTCCTTCAAAAATAAACTTTGCAAACTAAAAGCTGAGAGAACTTCACTGATATTTCAAAACCATGAAGAGCTAACCCACAAGCATGTGCCACATTTAAACTAATTTTCTTAGATTCTGGAATAACTTGTGTATCAGAGACACAGCTCCCAATATTTCTCAAGCATTTTGCAGTATGAGATTGTTATTGCTGGTAAACAGTTACTAAATTCTAGTATTTCTTTTTTTTATTGTTGCTTAGTTTCAATTAGTTTAAGCCTGTTTCGTGTGTGCGTGTGTGTGTGTGTATCACCATCATCTCTTTTCATTTCTCATTAATTCTTGGATCCCTGTCACTCTTCACAAATTCCGTAGTCAAGGGATGTTTCTGATGTCTTGTCTTTATATACACATATTTATTTCTGTAATGTTTTACACTGATCCTATGTCTTAAACTATTCTGTTACCTACATGATACAGATCCATTTCTTCTCCTTAACTGCCTTTTCTCAGCATCTCTCAGACACTGTCTTCTCTCACTGTCCCTTTAGACACTGATGGGCCATGTTGTCCCACCTCAATCTTTCTTAGTCAATAATCTCTCCTTGGGCAGCACCATCTACACCTCGCAGGTTCATCTGTCATCTGCTTGTCTCTGGCCCTCAAATCCACCTCTTCAGATCAGGTCTTCTACCTGATTGGCACATCTTTTAGAAGCTTCTTACTCCATCTGAGTGAATCATCAGACCTCAGTGTAGAAGTCGTCTCAATGGGAATCTTCACTCTGCCAGGCTTTTCCCTGTTCCCACGTCTCAGTTGCTGTCTGCTAGCTATGTCAATAGGCTAATAATGTCTGCCAGTTGTGCCCACTGATATATCTGTAATAAGCTTGGCATCATCAATGCTTCTTAGAGGGCCTTGTGATGGAGCATCCTCATTGAGTCATCACTATCTTTCTGATGTCACTCTTTCTAGTAAAGGAAAAGTTGGGCTAGGCTGAGAATGACATCTGTTTTTTTCTCCACAACTTTCCAGTGTTTGGGCCACTGCTTTACAATGTTAGGTAGTCCTAGTAGCAAAGAACTTACAATTTTGTGTTCTGATTTTTGTCCCTAACATTTATTCATAACCATCTCACCATCTATTTATGAGGGCTCTGTTACCATCCTTTACGATGACCGAATTCTATGGCAAAGGTCATTCTCGAAGGACAGAGTTGGGACTGCCATACCCAGCCTCATGAGGATTGCTTCTGACACACAAAGCCAAGTGTCAGAGACTTCTGCCAAAGTGTAATGACCTTGAAAAGCCACTTAACTCAAAGAGCAAATTTTCTCATTTGCCAAATGAATCTAATCATAGTCGTTTGCCACCTCAAGGGGTGTTGTGCGGTAGAAACGGGTTTTGGTATTTTACAGACTTGCCTGTGCGTGTGCGATAGAAATAACTTGCTCCCTTTGTCTCCATCTCTGAAGGGAGGGCAGGTTAACGATCACTTACCCTCCCAGCCTTCAGGATCCGAAAAGACTAAGCAGGGCGGGCGAGACAAAAACACTGAGCTTCCACTGTGTTTTAGAGTCATCTATTATCATCTTTTAAAAGTTCCTTCCTGGGCGGGGAAGATGGCTAAGTATGAGGAACCAAGTTTGGATCTCCAGAACCCATGTAAGAGCTGGGGAGCTGGGCAGCTGGGCAGGAATGGCAGTCACCTGTAAGCCGGATACTGAGGAGGCAGAGACAGGAGATCCTCGGGGCAAGCTGAACTAGCAGGAATCAGGGAGTTCCTTGTTTATTTCAAGGCCCTGGCTCTATAAATAAATTAGAAAATAGAAGACATCCAATGTTATCGCCAAGCCTCTGCACACTTCTGGATGGGCATCCACACACACGCACATGTGTAAACACACATACACATCTATACATGCACAGAAACAAAAAGAAAGGTGCCTGAAATGATGACATTTCAATATGAAAATTGGACAGGGACCTGAAGACCTGTCCCTTGCTCAACTTTTGTGTCTCAGATGAAACCCACGAGCTGGGAAAGAGGGAAGCAGCTTGGGAACCCATGTATCCATGAGCTGCCTCAGTCCTTTCCAGGGTGGCCTGTGTCTGGGAGAAGTTTAGGATCAAAAGAAACCCCAAACTTTGAGTGAGTTGCTAGTCATTTCTTTTTTTAAAAAAATCCACCAGAATTGGAAAGATAAAAACATTAACAAAATGGTGACGTCCCATTTGTTTTGTAGTAATATTATATGTTGATATGATTCAGAGTTAAATAAATAATATCAACCTCATAAAATCTTAAATATAAGCTCATTTTCCTCTTATTTACTTTTTGTCATTATTGTTTTGAGACAGGGCCTTACAGTGCAACCTTGGCAGGCCTGGAACTTGCTTTGTAGAGTAGACTGGCCTTAAACTTAGAGAGGTCATTCTGCTTCTGCCTCCTGAGTGCTGAGACTAAAGGTGTACACTGCCATGCCCAGCTTCCTCCCGTTTAGTTTGATGTAATAATACATCTGTGCCAAAAAAGATCATGTATCCACTGTGTGGTGTTCTTATTTTGATTAGAATTTTCCTGAGCTTAGATTCAGTTTCATGAAGGAAAAAAAACTTTCCTATTCTCCCTTTTATCCTCAGAATTCCTGATTTGATGTTAATCTGCCATCCTCATTTCTAGTCATGGGAAAATGCACAGTATACCCCATCTAGTCTCATTGTAGTTCCTTTCCCCATTGGTGGACATTTCTTTTTCCTTTGCTCTTTGGCCTTGAGTGACAAGTCAGAGTTCCTCAAGAAAGTCAAGTTTTCATGACTGGGCACGAAATCATTGAACTCACAAGCCTCATGTGCTGTGAGGTGCGTGGCAACCACATGGCTCACAGCAGACTCAGTCCTGGCTCAACCTGAGATCCCATTGCCTTCACTTAGATTTAAAATGAGTCATTGTTCAGTGAGGGACTCACGTCCCTAGGTAAAGACCATACCCAAACACTGAGATTTCCTGAGTAGAATCAAAGATTCACAGTTGGTGGCTTCCCTGGTGGCAAGCCATCCATCTAGTCTAAGCCCAAGGATGCACGGCCTCTGAAGACCTTTGCCACAGGGATTCTGTTTTCAGGAAGGGATTTACTAAGTCATATCTGGTTTGCGTTTGTCAGTGAGTGGTTTATTTCATCTTGCACCTTGTAGTCGTCTAGAGAAGCCAAGGCAGGAACTCCAGGCAGGAACTGGAAAACAGGAGCTGATGCAGAGGCTGTGGAGGGCGCTGCTCACCGGCTTGCTCCTGGGGCTTTGCTCAGTCTTCTTTCTACACACCCAGGACCACATGCAAGGATGGCACCGCCCACAATGGACTGGGCCCTTCCCTGTCAATCACCAACTAAGACAATGCATCACAGGCCATCCTGGCGGGAGCATCTTCACCAGGGGGGTGTCCTCTTCCCAAGTCACTCTAGCTTGGGCTAAATTGGCACAAGGCCAAGCAGCACCGTAACAGACCCAGAAAGACAGATGTTAAATGCTCTCTCTCGTATGTAAGACTCAACTTCAAATATTCAGAGTTGAGTGTTCAATTCAGAGTGTGTGTGCTAAAGCCAGGAAGGAAGAAAGGTATCCTTGTTGGGGGGGGTGCTTAAGGGACAGGGATTGTAGATCACAGGTGATATGCAGGGGGAGGGGAAGATGAGGAGAAGGTTTGGAGGCGGAAGAGGATGTCAAGGTAGGACAGATGTCAGATGGTGAGGAATAAGCAACATGAAGGGTGTTTTGAAAAGTCATTTAGAAACACATGCTTTCATAAGCTTCCTAAGAAGTGTAATCTAAAAACAGAAAGGTTAATTGGAGTTATCCTACCCAGACACAAATTGTTCTTTCCAGAAAGCATAAGGTATTAGACACAAAAGACAAGGAAGATATGTGAAACATACATTGGAGTTGTTAATCAAGAGGTCCCAAAGAGCCCCCCAAAAAGAGTATAGGCTATTATCATTGTTCTAGATTGTCAATCAGAACTTGTTGGCAAGACCCTCTTAAAGACGCTGCATCCTATGGTCACAGGACATGGAAAAGCCATGCTAGTACCGATACAGAAGCTTCCTCCCTTCTGAATAGCTTTCATGGTGCTAGAAGGGGCTACCAAGGCTGCTAGGAGAGACATCATCAACAGACTTGCCCAGCTGTGAATGCTGCAAGCTACAATAATGAGCGACTTGGCAAAATATACCTGCTGGTGCATTAGTGATGTGAGTGTCGTGGGGGTAACCGATAGCTTTTCGGTTGGATTTAAGGCCCACTCTACGAGAGGGTCCCGTGTCAAGACTGTAAATCTACCCAGGAATCTATGGCCCAAGCATGCACAGCCACTGATAGCCTTTTCCACCAGGGAAATTTCAGTTTTCAGTAAGAGATTTACTTACTAATTCACGTCTGTCTTATGGTAATTTTTTTACTCATTTTTCTCATGAGATATTTTAACAGCTGCATACAACAAAACAAAATTGAAGGGATAGGTAAGATGGTTCAGTGGGTAAAAGTGCTTGCCACCCAAGACTGATGGCTTGAGTTCCATCCCCAGAGCCACTAAACACTGTCCTCTGCTCCACAAGCACATGGCTTTCATGTTCCCATACACTCACAGAGATAATAACAACAATATTAAGTGTTTTTTAATCTAAGACCTTCTAGAAACTATAGCCCCCATGCTCTGCTTTTATAAGCTGACGTTTGTGTGCCATCAAACCTCATTAGTTAGAGAGCTCACGTATGCCATAAAGCCTATCAAGCTGGTTTTCCCATAGCTTGAAAGGAACACTACAGTGTATATCTGATATTTCTTCTGGGTTTGTTTCTATTTTTAGTCACTATGTCTCCATTTTTATTACTGAATATATAACTGTGGTCTCTGACACAGTAAGAGACAAGTAGAAACATTTGACCCTAGATTATTCTCACTAACTCAGCTCTAGGCCTCTGTAGGAAGTGGACTGTGACCAAAGATATTTACATCCTAATCCCCAGACCCTGTGAAGGTGTTGCCTTACAGGACAAGAGGGAGGAACTTCACAGACATGATTAAAGATCCTGGTGGGATCAGTGTAGTCGTAAGAGATCTCAGGAAAGGGGACGCAGGTGCATCTGAATCAGAAAAAAAAGAGCAAGCAGAGGTCAGAGAGAGAAGGAAGGATTGGAGATGCTGAGTGGCCAACTTTGAAGATAGAGGATGGGTCTGCAACCAAGGAACACAGGCTGCCTCTCGAAAGGCGAGGAAACAGATTATCCCGGGGGGATAACTCATTTCAAACTTGCAACTTCAGGAATGAGAATACACTGGTAGCTGTTGTAAGCCTCTGAATTCATGGTATCATGGCAGCAGCAATGGTGAGCTAGTACAACTCTGGTTTGGTATTGTTTCTGTCAGGAGGAGAGTAGTACTGACATAAGACTGGGAGAAAGGACACACTCGGCCCTGCTCAGCCCATAAAGTATGGTAGATTTTGGTTTTTTGTTT
>LOJH01064527.1:0-10586 GCA_001685095.1 Ellobius talpinus
GAGAGAGAGAGAGAGAGAGAGAGAGAGAGAGAGAGAGAGAGAGAGAGCTCTTTAAGAATGTAGTCCCAATAAACTGATAATGCTCCACTGGAAGATCACACCATCAAGAATATGTGGCAGCACAAACCAGTCTTGAAGGGGCTAAAAGAAAGGAAAGACAAAGCTGCGTGAGTAAGAAAGGGAGGGTGAACCTGCTAAGCTGGACGAGGGGGTTGAATGTGATCAAATCACATTGAAACTCTCAAAGACTAATAGAAAACTGAAATATAAATTGTGAGGGAGCTTTTTGTCATTGAGACACAGCTGCTGGTAGGAAGGGAGGTGACCCCTATCGTGGTAACATTACCCAATAGCCTCAACCTCTGCTCGCTTACTGAGAGGAAGTGTTGCTACGAATGATCCTTATAAAATAGGACATTAATTTCATGTTCAGCTGTCCACTCAGCTCTGAATCAATGCCAGGCACCATGGTAGGAACATCTACACCTGCACTGAGGAGGCTTGGCCACTCCTCTTCTGTCCGTTTTCTTTCGTGATAGTTCTATTTTGTTTCCATTTCTCTGGTTTCATCTAGTTTGCCTGCTTTGTCTTTTGTAGTTCTTCCTTTCCCCAAGAGAGTTCTGAACAAAACCAAAATGAGGGACACCGAAGAGAGAGCAAAGCTCTCATTGTTTATGTGCATCTTTCTGTCCTCGGTGACAGCCCCCCCATCCCTCGGTGCATCCTGATTGTTGTTCTTCAAAGGAAATTACCACATACTGGGGCTACTTTATGCATGTGGCGTGGTAACAATAGGTATGGCCAGTGGCGTATAAATAGATATATGCTGGTTTAATTTGAGCTCACGGGATGATAGCAAGGGGAGGAGTCCAGAGTCTCCATCCCAACAAAGCACATGGGATCAGCCATTTTGACATGATTCCCCATGAAATGTTCTTAGGAGAGACAAGACTACACAAGCTCCCATTGGTCTTCTTTCTCTGCTACAGGGAGAACCAGAGGCAGCGTTTCCTTGGTTCTTTTTCCTCTTCAATGGCAAGTTTTCTGCTCTGACTGATCCACTCACACACCTCCCCATACATGATAGCTCTCATGTACTGAACTTAGAGTCACGTGAGGATGCTGTGGGATGAGGAGGGTCTATCCCATGTGGGACAGAGTATAAAGGTGGATCGTCTGCAGATTTATCTATCCAGTCCTGGAAAGAGACTGAAACCAGCTTCCCTTATTAGTCAAAACAGTAGGTTCTTATCACGAAGAAGGAAATGAGATTCTGGGAGAATGAATAGAAACAGTGTAGGGGTGGTGTGGGTAGATATGGTCAAAGTACAAAGACTTACAGGAAAATGTCTTTAAGAAACCCATGACTATTTTTAGGCCTTTAGTTAAAGTGACTTAGACACTTGACATGTAGAGTTGAAAAATATGAGAAAGAAACAAAAACCAAATGACCCAAACTTTTGATCTAGTAACTAGATAGAGCAAAGTAGTCAAGGATAATGCCAGGGCGGATGGGCTAGGCTCCCACACTGCAACTTCAGGAGCAGAGAGGGCTCTTTGTGTCTTGTGGTGATGAATTTAGCACCCCCACATGAAGGAGCATCAGTTCTGGCAAATGCTAAGCAGATGACCTGTTCTAACGTTCCTGAGCAGTAGAGATAGCAAACTGGAAGGCAACAGTCCAGGCTTGCTTGAGAATCTGTCACGCCATCCCTGTTAGTCTCTAGCATCTTCACTTTGTAGGTGGGTCTTATCACTCATGACGTAGTGGCTGCCTCTGTAGTACCAGCCAGGTCAATTCAGAAGCTTCCTTGAACCTCTTTCTTAAGTTCTATGATACCATCAGGGAAGGAACCACTAAAGGAGTCTGGGTCTCAGTGTGATATGGTCTGCCTATTCTCTCAGTCCTTGCCCACTGGATCATTCTGCTTGCTTCTTCATGTGAGCTTGCCCATTAAATGGAAGGTAAAGAAAGACGGTTATAAATAAGCAAAATCAAGGCGCCAATGCTTCTGAAGTGTACTACATAAAATAAGCCTAAGGGTGGCACTTGGAACTTAAATTAGCTAGAGCATCAGCTCAGTATTCACCCCAGGATCCTCTTCTATATCCATGATATCTGCAGGGCGTCTCTCCTTCTGCATCTCTACGGTATTTGGGAGAGCTACAGGGTAGTCATAGGAATGTGAAGTAGCAAGGTTGGTTTGTGAGAAAAACCACAGAAGAAAGGCTGAATTTACAGCAGTTGTCAAAAGCTCTCTTAAGCTCTTAGTAATCAATTGCTGAATAATTGAACCACAGCCCACAGTTAGATTAAACTAGGTCACATGTAAATTTACAGTATTGACTTTGTGTAAAACAGGCCGGGGCAGCAAAATCAGCACAGAGGCAATGCTGACCTGGATGAGCAATGTGGGATTTGGGAATTTATTCTCCATGTGCCTCTGATCATGACAGGTCCATCACTTCTGTGCTCTGGGAAGCAAGAAAACCATCTGCTGCACTAGCTCCTGAAAGGCTCTGTAAGATCCAAGGACTACACCCCCATCTGATTGTGCTCCTTAACAACTCTTTATTGATTTTCTCGTCTATAAACATCTCATAGGGATGCCATGAAGATTAAATATGACTTAACACTTGGCAGAGACCCAGAATATGGCAAAGAATTAAATAAACAGTGCACCACATGGACAGTTGAATTAAATAACCACTGATCATTAACTACAGGAAACAATCGCCTTTCCTGTTGTGTAGAGGTGGAAAGGGGAACTGGAATATTGAAGTGACATCTCAAGGTCCTAGAGCAGTAAGTAAAGCCACTCTATGAGTCATGTGGAGGGCACCCAAATGTCCTTTTGTCTCACTTTCCTGGTGAGAAGTAGCTAAGGCAAGCGCTTAGAAGCGTCAACAGGGACAGAGGGACTGTTCCACTGCGAAGTTATTCTAGGAGCCAGGCTCTGGTGAGGATAACAGGTCAGTCAGGGGTCATCATGAAAAGGCCTAAGGGGTAAGCTTGGGTAGAACCCTGGAAGTCAGATGGAAAGGACATGTTGTAAGATACTTACTGGGGAGAATAGCTCGAGATGCATGTGACTGACGCAGGGCAAGTGTGTATGTGCGTGTGGCACATGGGATGCAGGACTTGTAATTGAGAGAGTTGGAGAATGGCATAGAGATCAGAGTAAGGCACATCCCTCATTGCAGTCTGGAGAGGTGTGAGCCGTGGGTACAGTCTTGTGGCTTCCTGAACATTATCTGTTTCTAGAAGAAGACTGTGCTTTCCTGGGCTTTGAGGCATGCCAGTCAAGTGTGCCCTCTGCTTATGCATGGGTTAGACTGTGTGAAGTGTACACTCACGTTGTTAATGTCAAAGCCTTAAGTGCTGTTTACATCCAATGACCAACATCTCCAAGCAACTCAGATCCCATTGTGGGATGCTCTTGGAGTTCTTCCAACAAAGTGGCACGCATTTGTTTGGGACAAAACTTAAACCTAAATTTTTCTTAAATCACCTGAATAATATGTGTTCATTATAATTGTCAATTCTTGCAACTATCAGTTTGAGATCTACAGTATTAATCATTTCAATTGTTTGACATTTGGAGTGTTAGTTTGAAATTAAAATAGTTTTTCTTCCTGTGAGCTTCAGATATTCTACTGAGGAATTACAGACTTAGCTGAGATGGAGCTCTGCAATGCTTTCTTAGGGTATCTCTACACTAAATAAGGATGTGCTAAAGCCTAGGGTGCAGAGGAGCCAGATGCCATAAAAGAGATCTCTCAATGTCCTCATAGTGACAGCAGCCTAGGCCAAGGAACTTCCATGACAGTAAAACATCAGCCATTTCATTAAGAGTCTGCCTTCGCTGTCTATCCAATCTCAATGGAAACAAAACGCTCATCCTAACAGATGTAAGGTTGAGTGCTTAGGAGAAATGAATGACTACTTTGCACCCCAGATTAACAAACAACATAGTTAAAACATTTTATATGCTGATTTAATGACAGTTATGCTTCTAGTGATTTCAAACATAGCATCTGGTTTGAGTGTCACACGATTCTCAAGATGCACAACATTTTTAACCCTCATTGAAAAAAAAGAGAAACTGAAAAAAGTCAAGGCATAGATAGGAGAAGCAAGCAGGAACCTAGATGACATGGACTTTGAAGTCATGTGTTTAAATGGCAGCTTTCAGCCACGTATAACTGTATATGGAAATCTCTTGGGGGTGCTCATGGCAGAGATGCCCCTTGCAGAGAGGTGTGACCATGTGACTCTTTAGTGGGATGAAAGGGAAAACTCATGCTGCTTTCTGTCTTGTCAATGACCACGTCCCTCAGTGCTCATGGGAGATATTTCTCGCTTATCTTACAGAAGCAAGCAACGAGGAAAACCCAGATCTGGGGAAGCCATGGGTAGAAGGAGTCTGGGTTACTGAACTAGGTGCTGTGTGAAGAAGGGCTTCCCTTTCAACCTTACCAAGAGCTGTTTTATGAACAGACATTCATTTACTTGCTCATCATTCCCTACTGACACTTAGGAATCTGCTTGTTCTTACAGAATACGTTCACTAACTCTTATTAGAGGTTTTTTGTTCTTGCTTTGTAGTGTAGGTGTGTATGTGTGTATGCATATTGTGCAGGTCAACATGTGTAGGCCAGGAGTCTACATATCTTCTCAGGTTCCTTCCACCTTACTTTCTGAGATGGCATGTCTCACTGAGCCTGGAGGATGACTGGATAGGCTGGCTGGCCAGCGATGTCCAGGGTTCCCTCTGTGTCTGCCTTCCCAGCAGTGGAATTATAGATGCACACTACCAATCAGCCCAGTTTTTACAGGGTGCTGAGGATCTAAACTCATGCTTGCATGACAAGCATATTACCAAATGAGCCATCTTCTAAACTGTTTAATATAGAGATTTAAAAAAAATCAATCCAGTTTTATTTTACTCTCCCCAAATTTTAATGTATAATTTCACCTATCATCAGAATTACAAGACACATCTATCTATCTATCTATCTATCTATCTATCTATCTATCTATCTATNATCTATCACCTGTCTGTCATCTAGCTGACCATTTATCTCTCTATAATATATCATAAAATATTTTTATTCTATCTTATTTTGTTGCACAATCATTGGGAATAACACACAGCAATTACAATATTAGATTTTGGGAGCTGTTCATGACTGTTTTAGTGATGACTATGACTGATTCTTGGGGAAGAAGAAATGTTGGTTCAGTTCATTTTATGTTGCTATAAAATCATCCTAGGTGAATCTTGGTACTTTATGAAGCATCTCCAGTGTTACTGTGGATTGAACTCAGGGCCTTGTGAATGTTAACTAAGCATCCACTGTGCTATGGGGCTACAACCCAGTCCTGAGTACTTCAGAAAAAGCAGAGTCTTATTTTGCACATGGCTGTAGAGGCTCAAGATCACGGCATCATCAGAATCTGTATGAGTCTGGTGACGGCTGCATGGCAGATGGTACCACAGTGTCATGAGCATGTGCAAAAGAGAAAACACAGTGAGATAGGGAGTCAGAGAGATGGGGGTGGCACCCTTGAGACCCCCCTGGAGAGAAAAATACTAACCTCCATGTAGCCCCATGACCCAGTTATCACTCGCCAAGTCTCACTTGGTAAAAGTCTCCCACATCAGCTCCACCACAACGCAGCCCAAGCTTGCCCTGCATGAACATCAAGAGATGCACTCAAACCATATCTAAACCATAGCAAGAAGCAGTAAGATCTTCAGATATGGTCATGCTTCTGCTTGCTCTCTCTGCAGTTAAAAATAGAAACAGTGCTTATTATGTGAATTTATCCATTTTTTACCTGAATTTGGTTTTGAAATGCAATGCATTAATAAGTTGATCATTTTGTCAAATGTTTTGAGTGTTTGTGATGACTCATGTTTATTTTGGGGGACATAAAGAGAGCTTGTAATATGTCTAGGGCCCCTGGTGCTGAGCTGAGTAGGCTCACAAGAGGATGCCTAATGACTCAGAGTGCTTATCATATGTCAGTTGCTCTTCCAGTGACCCTGTAGAACCCATTAATCCTTGAACTAATTCCATGAGCACCTCTGGGTTCAGTTCAATTCGTGTGGAAATGAAAGCATAGAAACATGCAGGAAAGAGCCCAAGATCCCAACAGAGAGGTGGTGGGGCTAGGACATGAATCCTTCCAGCAGGACTTTGGGGCCTGTGCTTTTTACTCATTGTTTACACTGTTGCTGTGGGAATATTGGTACTCTCTGGTTTGGTTCTCATTCCAATGGCATTCTTCTTTTTATACCACCTTACGTGAAATCAGCACAAATTTAGGAGATTAGAACAGCCTACTTGTATGATCTCATATTTCCTGGTCAGGAGTCCGGGTTTACTGGTCTGCTGGGGTCTTGAAATCCTTCAATAAAGGCGTCATCCTGGACTAAGGTCGCCTTTGAGTTTCATGTCCTCCTCTAACGTTATACAGGGGAGAGAAAAAGTCATTTCGTTGAGGCCATAGAACCAACGACCTTGCTTCTTAAGCACCATCAGGGAGTCTCCTTCTGGCATCAATGAAACATAGAAGAATCTCTTTCAAAAGTGTTTCCAATTGACTAACTCAGGCCCACAAATTTAGCTCAGTCATAACTTGCTTGTAAGAGAAGCATTAAAACCAGTGTTTCTCAGGAGGAAGAGGCAGGAGGATCTCTGTGAGTTTGAGGCCAGCCCAGCCTATAGAGTGAGTTCCAGGACAGCCAGGGCTACACAGAAAAACCCTGTTTTGAAAGACAAAACAAAAACAAACACAAAACCAGAGTTCAGTCTTTGCAACCCGCATAAAAAGGCTAGAGAAGGTGACATTTACTTGTAATCTCAGCACGGGGAGATGGACACAGGTGGGTTCTGGGCCCTTTAACCTTCCAGCCTAGCATACTCGCAAAGCTCCAGGCCAGAGAAAGACCCCATCTCAAAAACTTAGGAAGGGGTGAGTGGTTCCTGAAGAAAGATACTCAGAGTTGTTCCCCGGCCTCCACACACTGGCACACACATGTGCACTGACACACGCATACCCAATGAAATACTTGAGACTGGAAAAACCAAAGCAAATGTGAAAAATGGTTTGTCACCCATTTCCCGAGAGCGGATGAAACCTCTCAGCTCCAAGGCAGTGAAATCTTTTAGAAAGAAGCACATGGTTATTCTTCTGAGTCAGTGGGTCACTTAAAAGGGACAGGAGAGGACATCAGCCAAACAGGCTTTCGGTGTATGGATCCAACTCAGAGAACTGAGAATAAGAGTCACATTTGGTCCCATCACCGTTTAGAACTCTGGGAGGCAAGGAGTATATTGGAAAGTTGTTTGTTTGTTTGTTTTTGCTTTGTTTGTCATCATGGTAGGTAACGGTGAAATGATGGCCTTGGCAGCTGGCCAGATAGTTGAAGCAGGAGTTTGATTTCCCGAGTCCCTGAAAAATTCCTTCAAAGCTACATTGGACAGATGTATTGGTTATGATAAAGGCCAGGTAACTGGTGGCCCTCTGAAGGCAGACAAAGAAGCAGCAGTGTGGAAAGACACAGACAGAAGTAAATGTTAGGGACCAGAGTCCTGGCTGCACTCTTTCAAGGACTTGGTAGACTTGGAGCTACATCAGAGAAGGAGACAAGATCACCTGCTGAGCATCCAGAGACTGCTGATGCACCTCTTGCTTCTTGCTGTTTTTGCATTCTGAGGCTAGTCACAGTCTTGCCATCTTTGGTAGTAAGAGGGAGAGAGGAAGTGTGACAGACTGAGCATTTGTCTCAGAGCATTTATATCTTAGGAGAGGCCACGTAAAGGAAAGGGGCTTTACTACCCAATACTGGCAAGGGTCAGGGTTTCCTTCATCCTGGTGAGATGTATGAAAAAAGGCAGCTTGATTAAGATCAGAGAGACTGCATTTCTTTCTAAATTTGATTTAGTAATTAAGTTTGCACACATGCAACCCATAAGACACAGGCCAAGTCTCAATTGAACTCCACATCTTTAGGGCCTGGATCTTCCCAGTGTACCTCAACTGCATCATGGATATCAGGAAATTCAGGATGCTGTAGACACTCACATAACCTCACATATTCTCCCAAATAATATGACCTTGTGACGACTGGAGCCAGAGAGACATTCAAGTTTGGAAGAGAACAAAATGCTTCTGACTTGAATTCAGTAAGGGTTCACACTTGAGTTAGCTGGTGCTTACAGCAAAATGACAGAACCAGTTTCTGAGGGCCTGTGCTGAGCAGGTCCTGGGTGGCTCAAAACATATTATAATCAGGTTTTTCCTTTGAACTAACCCAGTTCCATTAAGGGAGAATTTGGTTCCCAAAGGTGTCACAATAATAAGAGCAATCAAGACTGCCAGATTAGAAAGATGGTTTTGTTTACACATATCACATAAATACAACATCCTCAGCATCACCTGTCTCTAAAGAAAGAAACAACATCTTATAGTGGAGGAGAGACTGGAAGTTAGGATGTTAGGAAATAAAAATGAAATGGTGAAATACTTTAGATAAAATGAACTTTTGTAACCTTAAGTTAGCAATGAACATGGATAGAGTATTGCTATGTCTGGGATTATGATTAAAAAGTAACGAGAACATTCCATTGTCTAAAGCATATTAGAACAGCATAAACTAACATACAAATATACACATATTCATTCCCATGTTTAGTACACATGTCCACAATACTCTCAGTTGCCCATATGATTGTTTCAGATCCTGAACTTTTTTCTGCTTGGAGATGTTTGAAGTAACATGTGAAAGCATGTGGCCCGTGGGCTTTCTAGATCACCTGGTGTTATTTGTCATGACCATTTTCAAGCTCCAGGGAAAATATAGTATATTTGGAATATACTAATAAGTACTGATTCTAAGTAAGATGTATAGCTCTTTTATGACATAAGTGCTAAAGAATTATAAGCAAAGAGGAGAAAATGTTTTATATGTAGTATGGTATTGCCTCACGTAGGGAATTGGAATAGACCAGTCAAGTCCATTTGCAAGATCATTATCACCTTCCTGTTCAGGCTCTTTCTACACTGGCAAGTTTATTAGCATAATTGAAATGATTTTTTGAGTCATTAATAGCAACCACACAACCATCCTTTCTATTTGCATCCTATGAAAGGTGAAGACATGGGTCAGGGCTCAGGAAGGGATGAGAATGGTAATAAAGAAAATAAATATAGAAGTGATGGTCAGGGTGCACACCTTTAATCCCAGCACTTGGGAGGCAGAGGTAGGCAGATCTCTGGGAGTTTGAGGCCAGCCTGGTCTACAGAGCGAGTTCTAGGATAGCCAGGACTCAGGACTGTTTGAAAAACAAAACAAAATAAAAAAGAAAGGAAGAAAGACATGATGAAAAATGGAACAGGAGACATTTGTATTATCTGATTCCAACTAGCTTCTAACCCTCACCCCCCCACACACACCACAGTAGGATACACTCTTGGCCTCATTGTTCCAGGGCAGGGCTGGACCTGCAGTGTGACTATTATGTTCCATCACAATCCCTGGGACCCTCCATGGCCATTTGCTGGACAGGGAGAGAACTGTGGCCCTGCTTTGAGAGACACTTGCTGATCCATATGTGACTCAAACTCAAGATCGTGGCCACTTTGATTCTGGAATGGCTGGTCCAGCTCATTCTTCCTTTTCTAGGTAAGGTTGCTGCAGGCAGACAATATTGTCCTCATATATCACTTGGAGGGAATCATCACAATTTTACTTGACATTATATTTAAATGTTTAAATCAATATTGTAATTAAATGTATAAAAGTGAGTCATGAGAGCATGGTAGAGGATTTTATTGACCTGAAAAATCCAGGAGGTTTCCCATCCTAATCCCTTAATATCCTCATTCACACAGAGCTTATTTGGTTTCTGAGTGAGTTCATTCCCTGAAACCTGCACCTAAAGTTTCACACCACTATTGAGAGGCTCTTACACAAGCAGGCTTTGCTTGCCCCATATCTTAATGTTTTCTGCCCTCTGGTGGTGAAATCAGGAGTTCTGCTGTTTTTATTGGGAGTCTGAAGTAAAACATTTCACTAAAAATTAAATAACAATGCCTCTCTGATTTTTCCTGTCATGACGGGCAGGTGTGTTGATTCTATTTCTCACTGTGTCTTCTTGGGTAAGACTTTCAGGATCAAGCAATTCCTGGACTAGAAACAAAACCAAGACCACCTCTTCCCCACTGGATCCCACTGAAAATGCAGTAAGGCAGGATAATTCCAAGAGGAGGTGTTGGAGAGGAACCCAGCTGGGTCTAGCAGGATGTGGGCATTCGGAGGTGCACATGGTTATTCTGAATAGGAGTCAAGTCACTTTGTCATACCAGGCTAAAGATACGCACACTCTAGCCGGCTAGGCATGCTTTATTGGGGGGCACTGCTTTTCTCCTGCTTTTTATTCTCAGCACTAGGTTGGTTTGGTAACAAACACAAATGACCTTGTGCTTATAAAAAGTAGGGGCAGCATTCATCATAATTAGAGTCTGACCTAAAGAGCATATGGGGATAAGAGCTCCAACATTATATATATAT
>LOJH01064528.1:0-10586 GCA_001685095.1 Ellobius talpinus
GAGGGACTTAGAAGGTAGAGTCTGAGGGGAGGGGCTCAGAGGAGTGGGACTCAGATGGGAGGGGCTCAGGGGGCGGAGCTCAGAGGAGAGGGACTCAGGCTGGACCTAAGGGGCTGTAGTTGTCTGTAGCTCCACATTCCCTTGCCCACCTTGATTGTGACGGTGCTCAGGTGTCTAGTGGCGCCTGTCAGCACTGTATTCTCGCTGGTCAGCACCTGCTTCTTTGGGAAATCGTGCACAGAGACTGTGACTGGGACGTCGTTCTGTGCCTCATGGGCCTCCAGCACGATGGTCTCTTCGCTCTCCAGCCGCAGGACATTGGGGGTGATGATGGAATACCTGTGTGAGGAGTACCGGAGCAGATGTCACCTCAAGGCTGCAGACTCCAGCGCTCACCCGTCAGTGCCTGGCTGGCCCTGTCACTGGTTCTGGAGGGCTCTCAGTGCTGGCTGAGACGCCCGGATCCATGTTCCTCCCCAAGGACCATCACCTCCCTCCCTCTCCCTCCCCCTCAGTCACTGGAAGCTGGCTTTCCCTGGTTTTAGCATTCGGCTCGCAGGAGCAAGTGCTCTATCACCGAGCTACCCTCAGCCTCTTCTCACTCTTCTATTTGGAGACGGAGTCTTGCTAAGTTGCCTAAGCTAGCCCTGAATTCACTCTGTAGTCCAGGCTTGCCTAGAATGTGCACGCCTCCTGCCTCTGTCTCCAGCGTAGCTGGGATAACAGGCCAGAGTCATCAGGCCCTATCTGAGCTTGGCTTTTGTCAGTCCACACAGTCAAGGGCTGCAGACCCCAAAAGTGCCCCAATTCACAAATCTCAAACTCACCATTGCCTAAACCATGAGACATCACAAACACCCTAAATCTACAGATCCTCTGTTCTATAAGTAGGCACCCCAATGCTACAGTAGGGGATTCGATGTTCATGAGCCTGTAAATACCCTGACACTCAAGCGGACCAGATTCTGTGTGTTCACATGTTCATGTGCATGCTTGTGACATGCATGTGTGTGGAAGCAGGAGGGCAATGTCATGTGTCCTGTGTTCTCACTCACACACCTTACTCCCTCAAGCCAAGGTCTTCTCTCTCTGAACCTGGTTCTGGGCTGGCAGCCAGTAAGCCCCAGCTATCCTCTCTCCTGCCCCATAGAGTGTGAGGTTACGGGCACGGAGGTCACTCCTGGCTTTTCCATGGGTGCTGGGAGTTTGACCAAGGGTCATGTTCATGCAGCAAGAGTTCTTCCGGACCGAGCCATCTCCCAGCACAAATTCCTAACACCCATATCTTGTACCCTTCCCCCACAGAGTGCACTCTCGCCCAGGTAACTTAGAGAGTCTACCCGGAACTGCACCCCAGAAGGTAACTACTTACATGGGACTCCCCAGAGCCAGGGGGGAGTTGGCCAGCAGCAGCAGTAGCAGCAGCAGCTGGGGCCCTGAAGTGGGTCCCATAGTGGAGGAGTAAGGTGGAGGGAGTGAGGGAAGTGAGGGGCAGGGGTAGGCAGGAGTGAGCCAGGCTGGGGAGGGCTGCCTCTTATGTGGGCCTCCTCCTCTGGGCCCTCCCTGTTCCTGCACCCAGGGACTGCCCCAGATTTTGCAACATGGTTTCCTAAGCTTTTCACAAGCCTGGGGCCAACATGTCTTGGGGTGAGTAACCCAAGGCACATTTCCCTGGCACTGCCTGCCTCAGGTTCCTCTTGGAGTCAAGGCCAAATGCTGAACCTTGGCTGATCCCTATTGTACTTGGTTACAGTAAAAAAACAATTGAAGTCTAAAGTGACTCCTTCCACACTGAATTGGGTTCCAGCACCAGAACTTGTCTGTCTGGTTAACCCCGCCCCCCACAGGTCTTGCTAAACCAGCAGTTCTCAATCTGTGGGTCATGACCCCTCGTGGGCTGCATATCAGGTGTTTACATTACGATTCATAACAGCAAAATTACAGCCATGAAGTAGTAATGAAAATAATTCTGTGGGGGGAGGAGGTGGAAATTTTTAATATTTAAATAAATTATAAAAAAATAATTCTGTGGTTGGCGGGGGTCACCATGACATGAGGAGCTGTATTATAAGGTTGCAGCATCAGGAAGCTTGAGAACCACTGTGCTAAATAGTCCTGAACTCCTGCCTCCAAGCAATCCTCCTGCCTCCACCTTCCTGGTTGCTGGGCATCACAAAGGCCAACTTATGCATTTATAAGCCAAGCCTCTCCTATGAGGAGGATTGGGATGGGGCACCTTTGAACACACAGTCCCAGCTCTGTGGGATGTTTTCTGCATTGAGATAGAATTCTGCTGCTGAGACGATCCAGGAGGGTTTCTTGGAAGTGTGGACAGTTCAGCTTGGCCGTTCACTCGCCAAGAAGTGTGCTAGGGAAAAGAGTTTGCCCAACACACATGAAGGACTGGGTATCGGTCTCAATAGCACCGAACTCAATTCTGTGCCACAGGCCTATCAACCCAGTACTAGGACGTAGAGGCAGGATGATCAAGAGTTCAAGATCAGCCTCACCTCCAAGTTAGAGGCCTGACACCTTTCCTTCCCTTCCCTCCCCTCTCCTTTCCTTTTCCTTTTTGTTTATGAGACAGGGTTTCTCCTTGTAGTCCTGGCTCTCCTGGACTCACAGAGATCTGCCTGCCTCTGCCTCCGGAGTGCTAGGATTAAAGGCATGTGCCACCATCTCCATGCTTTTTTTTAAATTTTTTTTCGAGACAGGCTTTCTCTGTGTAACAGTCCTAGCTTTCCTGAAACTCGCTCTCTAGACCAGGCTGGCCTCAAACTCACTGAAAATCACCTGCCTCTGCCTCTGCCTCTGCCTCTGCTGGGATTAAAGGCGTGTACCAGCACCCAACTTAAATATTTATTTTATAGGTATGTGTCTGGGTGTTTTGCCTGCATGTTTGTCTGCGCACCACATGCATGTCTGATGCTTATAGCGGCCAGAAGACGTAGGATCCCCTAGAGCTGGAATTTCAGATGTTTGGGAGAGCAGAATAGGGGTGCTGAGAATCAAACAAGAATTCTTCGGATGGGAAGCCAGTACTGGATGATAACCAATAAGCCATCTCTCTGGACCCAGACTCTGTTCCTAAAGAAAGGCCAATGTCTAATCACAACTTCAACAGTAACTCTTAGCTGCCTCTCTGTGTTGTTCTTCTGGCTTCCCTGAATAGTGTGTGTTTTCTGTGTGTGAAAGATTTTCCTCAAAGATTATTCCAGATCAATGCTCACAGAACCCTTACCACTCCTGCCAACTGCCCTTGTGTGAAAACAGCCACTCCGTCACCGGCCTCACTCACTGGCAGACACTTCCTGTCTAAGCTGCCTCTCTCCAGGCAAGGGAGAGCCCTGGGCCTCAGTTTCTTCCTGACAAGCACAGAGTCAGCATAGCTGGTGTCTCCCTGGGCTTACTAGATCTTGCCAGCTCTCTCCCTGAGAGTTCTACAGATTTAGACACCTGCTGGCTGGATTGTAAATTCCAGGAAGTGAATTGCCAATTTCCCTTGTGCCTGGCTGCTAAGCCTTGCTTGATGAATTTCAGATCTGTTGAGAAAGGGTTCTATGTAGTCTTGGCTGGCTGAGAACTCAGAGGTCCTCCTGCCTCTGCCTCCAAAGTGCTGAATGGGATTAAAGGAGCAGCTACGAAATCTAGCTGTTTTTTCTTTGTTTTTCTGGTTTATGATAGTGTCTCCTGTAGCCTGGGTTGACTTCAGAGTCCCCATGTAAAGAAATGTGACCTTCAACCCCTGCTTCTACTGTGTCACCTCTTATGTGCTGGGGTGACAGGTTCTCACCATGCCTGGTTTATGTGGTTTTGGGGATGGAACTCAGGACTTCATGTTTGCTAGGCAAGCACTGCCCCCAGCATGCCTCCAGCTCTGGAGTGCAGAGGTGGTGGGTGGTCACACCCACCTGCCCAGAACTTTCTGAGAGTCGTGGGTAGTAACTGGACCCTAATGGAGTTATCTATCTGCCTTTCCCTGCCACCACCACCACCACCACCACCACCACGCTGTCCTCTGCGACTGAGCCGTGAATGGCTGTGTGGGAACATTGTAAACCAAGGTGGTGATGCCCAATCCAAGAACAGGTATTCGTGAACACCCCTGAAGGGGTTAAGGGGAAAGTTTCATGATTTCCTGTAAACCACTCAGTTTTCCTGGCCTCTCGGGGCACAGGGGTGGCTGGGAGTTAGAACAAACCTGGCTTGTCTTTTAGCTGGGATTGCGACATCCTTTCTGTGGAAGGCAGAAAGGGAGGAGGGAGGAGGGGAGGTACATTAGCTTGCTTCCAAAACTGGGGCCCAACTTTTGAAACTGGATCCCCAAGTGCTCCCCCTTACTTCTGCTTCTGCCTCTGCCCAGGCACTCGCTTTCTTGGTTTTGCTCTTATTTAACACATATTTTAAAAATTGCATCTTAAAAAAATATTTATGATTGCGTACACTCAGGCGTGTGTGCGGAGGTCAGAGGACACTTGTAGGTGTCCCTTTTCTCCTTCCACTGTTATGTGTCCCCGGGATGGAACTCAGGTGGCCAGGCTTGTGTCCACCCAACACCTCACTCCGGGCTTTTTCCTTGTTCCATTGTTTTACTCCAGCCTGAAATACAAGGGTTTTGTGATTTACCACTGGTGGCTTCTTTCCGGCTACTGGATTTGGTTTGTCCTTTGTGGACCTGTTTACCCTGTCTGGTGGAGGTGGGGGACCTGCAGGCCTGAATACAAAGGATTCACCCCGTGGCTGGGGGTGCTGTGTGTGTGTGAGATCAGTTCTCAACTTGGGGGTTCACAGTCATTCCTGCTTCTGGTCTGGGGGGGATGTGGGAAGGGTCCAATCTCTGGGATGCCGCTGCACAGCAGCATTTAGTGCCGGGAGGTAACCAGGAAGCCATGATTGGACCAGGGCCCACTGGGAGGGAGGAGGTCTGGGAGGAGAGAGACGGGGAATTCTTGACCCCTGTGACTCTCCTCTGGGGAAAGAAGAACTTGTGTCAGAATATCAGGAGGGGAGAGTGGGCCTCCTGAGCAGTGTGGAGGGGAGCATGCACAGGGATTCTCAGGGAGTGGGGGCCAAAAACCCATCGTTCTGGCTTGAAGACTGCATAAGATCTGTGCAAAGTATTTGGCTAAAAAAATAATTGCACCTGCACACACACACACACACACACACACAAACATGCCAGGTGAGGTGGTGCATGCCTGCCACTCTAGCACTTAAGCTGAGGAAGGAGCATTGCCATTTAAGACTAACCTGGGTGCATAGCAAGACCTGGAAAGGTGGCTCAGGGGGTACAAATCTAGTGACTTTGCCATTCTGGCATCCTCTGATAACTCCAGCAGAGACAGGTATTCCCTGGGTCCTGGGCAAGCTGGCTTGCTGGACCAGAGGGAGCCAGTGAGTTCTGGGTTCTGTGAGAGACCTTGGTAAGTAAACAGAAGTGCAGAGTGATGAGACACTGGACATCAACTTTGGGCCTACACACGCACACACACATGTGCACACACACACTCTCTGGAGAGTAGTATCAGGCATGGTGGTATGTTCCTGCCATTCTTCTTGAGAAGCTGAGGCAGGAGGACTGCCAGAAGTTCCGAGTCATCCTGGGCTACATAGTGAGACCAAAGGAGTCAGATGTGGTGGAGCAGGCCTGACTTCTCAGTACCTGGGAGATCAGGAATTCAAGGTCATCCTTGGCTACAGAGAGAGTATAAGGCCAGCCTGGGCTACATGAGATACTGCCTAAAAACTAAAATAATTCAAATAACATGTTTTTGAGCAAACATAGCTAAAAAGCTGAGAGAAATGTCTGGCGTGGTGGTCCACACATTCAGGGAGGCAGAAGAAGGCAGATCTCTGTGAGCCAGCCTGGTCTACATAGAGAGCCTCTGTCCCAAACTACAGAATGAGGGAATGCAGACTCTCCTATCAGTGCTGAGCTCTGGTGTCAGGAGAGAATGAAAGAAAGGGGTGGATTTGATTTCTGGGTGGCAGACCCCTCAACTCTGACTGATGGGTGTGATTACCCCTGTGCACCCCCCCTTCCTTCTTCCTGCACAGGATTCTCTCTGTGCTTGGAAGCCCAGGTTCCTGGAATTCCTGTCCAGCTAGCACCCAGGCTGGGTGACCTCTTTTCCTACCCTGTAACTCATTAACTCTCGGGGACCTTGACCCCTGCACCATCTATAAGGCTGTGACAACAGCTTCTTCCCTGAGCTCCGTGTGGTGCTTGCAGTACCCGAGATGGCACAAAAAGACGGGGTGGGGTCAGAGTCCAGCCACTGGGCACCTCCCACATCCCGCCCCTGCAGGTCTGAGCCTGGTCTCCAGAGACAGTGAACCACACCTTGCAGACAGAACCCTCAGGTAGGTGCCTTATACCCCCCTCCCTCCTCTCTCTTCCCTCCCCTTTGGATTTGTTTTGTTTGCACATTCTCACTGCACAAACCAGGTTTTCTGAAGCTCACATCCTGCTGGCACCTGAGGCCCTGCGAGGACAGGTGTGAACAGGTGAGAACAGGCGTGAACGCTATGTATAGCATTCACCTCCCTGCTCCGCCCCAGCTTACCTTGTCCCATTTATTATTTTTATTTTGTGTGCTTTGGTGTTTTGCCTGTGTATGTATTTGTGAGGGTGTTAGAACCCCTGGAACTGGAGTTACAGTCTTGAGCCACCATGTGGTTGCTGGGAACTAAACCCGGGCCCTCTGGAAGAGCAGCCAGTGCTCTTAACTACTGAGCTATCTCTCCTGCCCAGGATTTTTTGTTTGTTCTGTTTTGTATTTTGAGACAAGGTTTCTCTGTGTAGTCCTGGCTGCCCTAGAATTCACTCTGTAGACCAGGCTGGCCTGGAACTCAGAGAACTGGTGGCCTCTGCCTCCCCAGTGCTGAGTGCTGGTTTAAAGGCATGCGCCACCACAGTGGGTCCAGTTCCCTGTGAGGACGCTGGAACCCACTAGGGTGCCCTCATCGTTTCCCTTCAGATCTTCCTTTCCACTGTCAGGACACATGCACAAGTGGTGAACACTAGGGTGTGCCCATCTTTGGAGTGGGAGAGTGATCACCATGTCTACTTCCGCGTGTCCAGCTGCACAGTGCCTTGACCCTCCTCTGATTCTTTCATGGCTCCCGTGGGCCCTGGCACAAAGCCTCACAGTCTGTTTTTAGGACTCTGCCTGCTGCTGCCCCATCAGGCTTGGCTCTGCCTCCCACCACCCCCTTCCACACCCTCCCCAGCCTGTAGTGCTTCCGGCTGGCTAGGCTATTTGTTCATCTGGTCTGCAGCTGGTCTCACTTCCTTATTGTGGAAGCTTTAACCAGGGCCCCTGGCCCCTCCTTATCCCCCCACCCCCACCATGCTGTCGGTGCACTCTGAAAGACATTCCTGGATATCCTCACGGGAGGGCAGAGAGAGCCATCTTGAAGAACTAACCGTAAGGGGGTCTTCAAGAGGCTAGGACAAGGTTGGTGCTGGACCCTTAGGGCCATGACTACTCATTTCTACATGAACAGATCTCTAGCCCAGGCTAGCCTCAAACCCTAGTACTTTCCAGCCTCAGTTTCCTGAATGTTGGAGTTAGAGGCTTGAGCCGCCACGCCCTGCTACTAGTTCTCTCTGTGGCCTAAGGTCACAGGCAGTCAGGGGCTGTGTGTGCTGTCCCTTGGGTTTTGAAACAGGGTGTCTTGAGGGCCCGGGCTGTGGCCAGGGCCAGGGATCTAGCCCTCCCCACCACCCTAGCAGAATTATAAGCACACAGGCCATCTTCATGGAGGCTTTGGGACCTGCACTCAGGTCCCGGGGCAGGAACAGCAAGCACTTTGTGTTCCCACAGCTCAGTCACACACTCGGGCCTGTTTTCAGAGAACACAGGTTCATCTGCACCTTCCAGTCCCTGTGGGAACCTCATCCTGGGTCTGGTGACTTGAAAGACCCTTGAGGGTTGAGATGGGAGGGGAACTTGGTCACATGTTCCCCAATAGCCAACACAGGGCCCGGCACAGCATTGGCAGACCATCCTCTCCTCACTATGAATTCTGTTTTATCTTTATTTTTATTTGTTTACTGATCGACCCAAAGTTTCATGAGGTTCTCCAGAGCGATAGGATGACAGGCAAGTGCCACCACCTGGACTGAAGATTCAGGATCTTAGATCACAAATGTAGCTTGTCTTAGGCACTCAAATCCCTCAGCATCAAGAAACTCAAGAAATGAAAAAAAATTAAGGACTGGTCCTTATTATACTGAAAGGCTGAAGAGGCCAGGGATGCAGTGTGGGGGAGGGGCATCTTTTTTGGAAGGCTCCTTGGGGACCCGCATCTAGGGGACAAGAGTAGGTGTGCAGGGTGCAGGAGGACTGAGGGTGGTGGCTGGATAAAAGGAAGTCACAACAGCTCCCGGCCACTGGCTGTCTTGTTGACTTTGGACAGGCCTTCCAGAAATCCAGAATCCGTCATCCTGGGAGAGGCACACAGCAGAAGAAGGGTCCGGCAGCTGAAGGGACCATCCCAGCCCTCCATCTCCACCCAGACCTAGCCCCTGTAGTCAGCATGTCAGTCTTAACCCTGCTGTCAAATCAGCCTGGCTCCAACCACTCCAGAGTGACCCGGTCCAGCCCAGCTGGCCTCTGAGGTCTTCTGGGCCTAGGTGACAACTCCAGAGTGACCTGGTCCGGCCCAGCTGGCCTCTGAGGTCTTCCGGGCCTAGGTGACAACTCCTACCACTCCAGAGTGACCCGGTCCGGCCCAGCTGGCCTTTGAGGTCTCCCGGGCCTAGGCGACAGCTCCTACCACTCCAGAGTGACCCGGTCCTGGCCCAGCTGTCCTCTGAGGTCTCCCGGGCCTAGGAGACAGCTCCTACCACTCCAGAGTGACTTGGTCCGGCCCAGCTGTCCTCTGAGGTCTCCTGGGCTTAGGAGACAGCTCCTACCACTCCAGAGTGACCCGGTCCAGCCCAGCTGGCCTCTGAGGTCTCCCGGGCCTAGGTGACAGAGCCTACCACTCCAGAGTGACCCAGTCCAGCCTAGCTGGCCTCTGAGGTCTTCCGGGCCTAGGTGACAACTCCGACCACTCCAGAGTGACCCGGTCCGGCCCAGCTGGCCTCTGAGGTCTCCAGGGCCTAGGTGACAGAGCCCATCACTTCCTACCAGAGCTCCAATCCGCCTAGAGTAACTCCAGACCTGCCAGCCCTCTAGGTTACGCACCCTGTGGACCACCTGTCCTTCACCTCCTCAGTACACCCCAGAGACCATCTCCAAGCGCCACTCGGACCAGTTTTAAGGCTACCCACACCCCACCTTTAGTCCTTTTTGGCTCCACACACCCATGATCCTGCCTAGCCGCAGCCCCAGAAGCAGCCTAGGTCTAACCCCACCCACCACCCACCCCATAGCTTGCTCACACTTGCTCCATCTGGACATCTTCCTCATCCTCCTGAGGCAGCTGCAGGTAAGGGTTGTCCCCAGCTGGCTGGAACTTGTAGCCGGTGAGCACGAAGAAGGCCAGCGTGGAACTCTCCACCAAGAGCTAGGAGCCAGGGCATAGGATCAGGGGGGACTCCCTGGCCACCCACACTCCTGACCCACCCCCTACTGGGGACCCTGCTCTGCTCCGCTCACCTGGTACAGCCACTGCCACTGGAAGGGCACAGCCACACGCAGCAGGATGGCGATGATGCGGGTGAAGTAGATATAGCAGATGACCTGGGGACATGTGGGGCATGGGGGTCAGGGGCAGAGGGCCGTGGGGAGAGTCAGGCCTGGGGAAGGGCGGGACTCCTACCATGACGTAGTAATGTCGGAACAGCTTCAGCTTGGCCAAGTTCACTTCCACTGTGGGAGGGCACAGAATAGGGGTTGGGGGTCACTGAAAGTGGTAGGAGGGGAGGGCAACAGAGGAGGGGACAGGGCTGGGGGGCAGTTCCAAGGCTAGGGATGAACCGTAGAAAGAGCAACTGGCAAGGGGGAGAGAGGGGACAGAGGAGTGAGACAAAAATACGGTCATGAAGACATGGGGCCCTGGCACTTGGTGTCAGAGAGAACACAGGGCTGGAAAAAACCTTGAGGAGGGGCCTCACCCTTCCCATCAGTGCCAGATGCGTCCTGCAGATGCCGGATGGACCTGGAGCAGGAGGAAGAATGTGGGAAGCGAACATGACCCCAACCCAGTAAACAAGAGTCTTCTGTGGAGTAGGGTGGGGGCTTTGGCAGGGCCTAGGGGCTTGGCAGGGCTGAGAGGCAAGGCTCATCCCAGTAAGGGTGCAGGGCCTCTCTGTGGGGCTGAGGGCAGGGCCGGCTCCTCACCACACGACTGGGAAGAGGATGGCACCGCAGCAGATGAGATCCACCAGAAACAAGATCTCCTTCCAGAGTCCATAGTCACTGGCACCCTCCTCACGGGACTCGATGACAATGTATGCAACATTAGCCAGGACCTGTAGGGATGGCAGGATACCACCTGATTTTATTCCCATCCTTTTGCTCCTGTCCACTGAAAATGAACCACCAAATCCTCTACCACCATCTCACTCCAGCATCCCTCCCTGTACCCCACCCCAGCATCCCTCCTCTATCCCACCCCAGCATCCCTCCCTG
>LOJH01064529.1:0-15635 GCA_001685095.1 Ellobius talpinus
GGGCAGCCCTTAGGTGGGTGGAGTAGACAGAACAGAATTCTGGAAGGAAGAAGGAAGGCAGAGAACCACCTGCCATGAAGCTGCCAGGTCAGATATGCTAAATCTTTCCCTGTAAGCCACAGCCTCGTGGTGACATACAGTTTATTAGAAATGGGTTGAATCAAGATGTGAGAGTAAGCAAATAAGAGGCTAGAGCTAATGGTCCAGGCAGCAATTTAATTATTATAGACCTCTGTGTGATTATTTTGGGCATAAGCTAGCCAGGTGTCCAGGATGACAAGCAGCCCACCAGCCCGGGTGTAAGCAAATTGGGCTGTGGGACACAGCCCATTGCTCCATCTACAACACAATGCCATCAACTTAAAACTGTGAATATATTCTTTGTATGTTGTTATTTGAAATCATAATCTCTTATTTAAGTTATATAAGATCATATGATAAAATGTTATGTTTCTGTGATATCACACATGCATTTATAATAAAACATATCTGGGTTTTATCTCCAGTTCTACCACAATGTGACAACGTATCATTTGGAAACCTAATTATCTTTCCTAAATAAAGACTTTCATTTAAGTAAAGCAGAATTAGCAATATTTGCTCTTCATCTATTTACCAGTATTTACTGTATCTATCTGACTTTCTGTTCAGCTGACTAGACAAGCTGGAGTCTTAGAACACAGTATAATGTCCATACATTCAAAGAAATTGGAGTTCAACAGAGGATACAGGTGAATGAACCAGGAAGTACAAAGTCATTTGATGAATGGTTTAGAAACATTACAATGGGATAATTCACACAGATACACAAAATGAACTAGAGATAGGTGGGTGACAACAAATGACCATGTAAAGATGATCAAGGGGCAAAAGGCGTGTATTTATTTAAAGGCCAAGAATAATGGGTAGCAAGTTTAAATAGCCATGATATCACCAGCTACAATCTCTATTAAAACAAAGACAGGAAGGCTCTGGCTATAGCATGGTAAGCAGATACCAAGACTATACGCAAAGAAGGGGTTGAGGAATAGTAGAAAACTATCCAAAACTAATGGCCACCAGCTCATGTGTGTGAACTTGGGGACAGAATCAGGTTCAAGATATTGTTTGGAGAACTATCAGTATGGAGACATTGAGAAAGTATAACTACTAGTCGTGTGAGTGACTTGGTGGAGAGAACAGAGAAAAGGCCAAGGATAAAACCTGAGGGGAGAGGTGTCATAGAAGACACAAGAAAAGGGACAAGAATTCACTGCAGAGAGTCACCAGTAGGAGAATGGCATTTGTGAGAACACAGTATGGAATGAAAACCAGGGAAGAGACCTTTGTATAGAATCCAACAAGATCATTTGCCAAAGGTGTTGTGGGTGATTGAAAACTCTTCTCTATTGTAATATCAACCAATAACTGAAATAATCAATTCTCAATGGAAGTCAGCACATAAGATTTTTCTTCATTATGTTTCTACCTTACTGGCCTTCATATTTACTTTCTTTATGAAGTGATTTAAACATTACAAGATTTAGGTCTAGCTTTTCCATCTATAAACTAAAATGAATATTGCGATCCACCTTAGCTTCACTTATAGGAGACAAAACAAGAAAGAGGTCAGTCTTTTGGAAGGACCTCTGCATGGTTAAAGAGAGCATAATTTAAATAGGTTTTAAGGTATACCATATCACAAAGTGTTGAAACCAGATCCAACATCTTCTTTTTCCCTTGCTGTGCAAATAATTTTGTTTATGTCAATATTAACTTTAAAATGCTAATAATAAAAAATGTGTTCCACAAAGCAGTTTTACTTACAACCAATGTCCATTCTCAGAAATATCCACTTTTATACACTCAGTACCAATTTACTGAAATTATCAAATATAAGTTACCAGGAATCTGGTACATTTTTACTCAGCCCTGGTTCTAAGTAAGATGGTTTCATTTGTAGAAGCTCTCTCAAACCTTTCTATTCCCGAGAAGCACTGCTTTTGTCATGCAAGGAGGACCAGGGAGTGTGTGGATGAGTAATGACACATCCAGCTTTTTCCTTGTTGCCACCTTGAGAAACTCCTCCAATGGTAAAGCCTCCACATTTATCAGCTTCTTCATCTAATCATGTCTTCAAAATCAATGACAAACATAAAAGAGCTTTACATCTAATTCAAGATGTACCACAAATGTCTTCAGAACCTGGAACAAGCAGTCATTAGTCTTTTGCTTTCTGCTAATCATTTCCATGCTTAAGACAAATCTCTTCTATCTCTGTAGCAGCTTCAACTATTTATTGCTCTTGGGTTTTTTAGCCTACCTTTTGTGATTGTTGGTTTTAATTGTAAACTTACTACAGACTATAACTATCTGGGAAGAAAGATCTCAATGAGATATTGTCAGATCAAGCTGGGCCATGGAAAGTTTTACACAGCATTGCCTTGACTATCTTAACTGATATGGGAAGAACAATGTATAAGTGGACTGCACCACGGTCTGATTTGGAATGCTAGACTGTGTATAGAAAAAGCTGGCTGCATACTGAGCCTGTGTGTTTTCATTCATCTCTGACCTTGACTGTATATATGATATGACTAGCTGTTTGAAGTTCTTGCCTTGAATACCCAAAGCACAGGACCAAGCTTTATAGGCCTCAAGTGATTAAATGATTTACTCTATCAGTGAGTAAATAATTCCTGTTGATTAATTTAAAAATATGTTTAATTTTGTGATAGTCATTGTGTCCTGATGAGTTAGGACTACATCTTTTTATTGATCATCTGGATATACAGAAGTCTCCCTTCTGGGCATGTCATCATAGAAGGATTACTTCTTCATATTTACCACTTAGAGCTGCTGGACTCCCTCATGCTGTCTACTGTGTAATTTGAGAGATTTCTCAAAGCATCTGCCATTTACTTTATGGTACCTGACTTAAGAATCTTTGATTCAGCAGTCTATAGATAAAGATACACCATCTAAAGGAAACAATGCATACCTACCTTGAGTAATAAGGTGGTTGCTCACCTCAATGAGTCTATTTCAAGTTTTATATCTGAACAATGTGATATGACTAGCTTTTTGAAGGCAAATATCTACTTAGTGACCTAATCTATTTTAAACAGTAAATATTAGTTTTTAAAACTAGATAAATAAATAGCTATTTATATTTGTAGATAGACAAAGAGAATAATGATATCTACAGATACAAAGAATGGGAGAGGGAAATAATTTTATCCATGCCTGGATTCATAATGATGAGGAAGAAAGGCAGAGTTTTAGAGACAATGCTTCAATAACAAGATAGATACACCTAGGAGATGTCTCTCTTGGTTTCCTAGGAGTTGAAAACACAGAGTATATGCAATCAGGAATAAATGGCATATCTGGAGAACTTCAAGTGGCTCAGCTGGCTGAGGCATAAGAAAGTGGAAATAATGATAGGAGGTAGAAGAACAGATATCTAGAGTTCAGACCATGGGGGTAAGGGATTCCTATATGCACTCACCTGAATAACATCTTGATAGCCCCTGTTTTCTCTCATGTAAATAAAACTTTCCTGTATTCAAAATAACTACCCTAAAATGTTACTACTATTTGTAGGCTTATTTAAACCTTGGCATGTCTGATCTTCACCTCTCCTCCTGCTCCTCCAGACCCAGTTCTCCAGTCTCATCCCAGATTTGTAGTAGAACATCAGCTATGATCTCCTTTTTTTCCTCTCTGACTCCACCTTTAATGGATCCCAGAGATCTTTTCCTCCAACTGTCCTTTCTCCACCTCATCCCATTATCCTGACCTCCTACACCAGCAGGCATTCCCTGGGAATACATCATTTCAGCAGGCCAGGAAATAAGATCCACAGAAATGGCCTACAAGGCAACACACAGACATCACATTCTTGGAAAATTCAGATAAGAAACAGAAACCAAGGAAAGAACACCAACCCAACAAAGACAATCCCAGAAATCAGCTCCTACTACTATAATGATGTGGGATTCCCCTCTGTATGCTGTGAATATCATTGATTAATAATGGAACTGCTTTGGGCCTATAGCAGAGCTATAACGGAACAGAGTTAGGAGGGGAAAACTAAATGGAATGCTGGGAGAAAAATGCAGAATAGGAAAGAAGCCACATAGTCCCACCAGAGACAGACACCAGAAGTTTAGTCAGGAAGCCACAGCTATATGCTGATACACAGATTAATAGAAATGGATTAAATTTATATGTAAGAGTTAGCCAATAAGAAGCTATAACCAATGAGTCATGCAGTGATTTAATTAATAGTTTTTGTGTGATTATTTTGGGGCTACATGGCTAGGAAGGAAACAAGTGGCCTTCTCCAGCAAATTGGCACCCAATGTGGCCAACTAAAATCCACTTAAAATCTTACAGGGCTTGGAAAGGCATTCTAGATGCTAAAAATCAAAGTTAAGCCACATTTACTTTCATGAGTGGGTTTTGCTTACTGGCAGCATGCTGTGGCACCTTTAAGAGAGGTTTTCTTGATTCAGTGATAGCAGGAAAAAATCTGCACCATCTTGAAATGCCGGCTTTCTGAGCCATGCTGCCAGCCTGACCTCTGGCTCTTTCAGGAGACTGAGCATTTGAATGGGGTTTTTGAGCAATGTGCTACAGCTTGCTTGGTGGCAACAGGGACCAGCTGTGTGCCTAGAGATGGATGTGCATGGATCTTTGAGGCAGTGAGCAGCTCCACCATGCTAGACTGGGTGAGGCAAGCAGAAAGTACCGTATTTCCTCTAGCAATGCCGCTGCTTAAGCTTTTAAGAAGCACTTAGCATTTTAAGAAGTGCTCCTGGACATTAAAGAATTACAGATACACAATAAGACAAATTCAGACATAAAAGACCTCTAAACAAGACAGCAGTGTTTTAAAAAATGTATGTAGGCTTGGGAGAGAGAAGAAGAATAAAGAGACAGTAAATGTAATATAATAGAGTACAGACAGTAAAAGACTAAAGGAATAAATGGAATGCTGGGAGAAATGAGGCAGAGTCAGAGAGAAGCCATGTAGCCCCACTGGAGACAGATGCTGGAACTTTNACTTAGCATTTTAAGAAGTGCTCCTGGACATTAAAGAATTACAGATACACAATAAGACAAATTCAGACATAAAAGACCTCTAAACAAGACAGCAGTGTTTTAAAAAATGTATGTAGGCTTGGGAGAGAGAAGAAGAATAAAGAGACAGTAAATGTAATATAATAGAGTACAGACAGTAAAAGACTAAAGGAATAAATGGAATGCTGGGAGAAATGAGGCAGAGTCAGAGAGAAGCCATGTAGCCCCACTGGAGACAGATGCTGGAACTTTAGTCAGTAAGCCACAGCTATGTGGTGATACACAGATTAATAGAACTGGGTTAAATTAATATGTAAGAGTTAGCCAATTAGAAGCTAGAGCTAATGTGTCAAGCAGTGACTCAATTAATACAGTTTCTGCATGATTATTTTGCATCTAAGCAGCCAGGAAGGAAACAAGTGGCCCCTTCCAACACTATAATCATCCCAATCCCAGATGCCTAGACACCAGCATAGAAATGTTATCAGTAGCAGCCAGAAAAATATGTCTTCGACAAGAATCAGCAATCCTGCAACAGCAGGCCCTGAATATTCATCCATAACTGAAGCACAAAAAATGACCTTAAAACTGTCTGTGTGGAGACCATAGAGTTCCCTATACAGGAAATTAATAAATAACGAAGTAATCCAGGAAGACACAAACAAACAGTGGAAGAAAACAAATAAAATTATTCGAGACCTGAAAATGGAATGAAAATCAACAAAGAAAACCCAAACTGAAGAATTCTGGAAATGAAAAATTTAGGAATTCAAACAGGATCTACAGAGGTAAGCTTCACTAACAGAGTACAAGGCAGAGAAGAAAGACTCCCAGTCGTTGAAGATATGATAGAAGTAATAGATAATTAGTCAAAGAATTGTTAAATCTAAAACTTCCTGACAGAAAACATAAACGAAATCTGGGACACTGGGCAGTGACTACATCTAAAGTAATAGAAACAGAGGACAGGAAGGGAACCCAGATCAAAGGCTCAGAAAATACTTTCAACAAAGAAAATTTTCCTAACCTAAGAAGGAGATGACTATAAAGGAATGAGAAATATGCAGAACACCAAATAGTTTACACCAGAAAAGAAAGTCCCCTTGGCACCTAGAGCTATGAAAGAATGGTAAAAACTGCAAGAGAAAAAGACTAAATAATAAATAAAGGCAGCACTATTAGAATTACACTAGCCTTCTCAATGAAGACTCCAAAAGGCAAAAGAACCTGGACAGATGTCTTGAAGACTCTAAGATATCACAATGTCAGATCAAACTCTTATACCCAACAGAACTTTTGATTGCCATAGATGGATTAAAATTAGATAACTCATGATAAAAGAAAATTTAAGCAATTCTTATCTAAAATTGTTATGTAAGCACTAGAAGGAAAACTCCAACCTAAGGAGGCTAACTACAACCATGAAAACAAAGAAAATAAACAATTTTAGACCAGCAAAATGAAAAGAATGGAAATACATCTACTCACCTACCCATCACCACCACTACCACGACCAATATAACAACCACCACCAATAAAAACAAAATAACAGAAATCAACAATCATTGGTCATTGGTCTACCAATAACAATGGTCTAAATTCCCTAATAAAAACATTCAGACTAACAAAATGTATGCAAATACAGGATCTATTCTGCTGCATCCAAGAAACACACTTTAGCATCAAGGACAGATATTAGTTCAAAGCAAAGATATTTCAAGCAAATGGACCTAACAGGCAAGCTGGTGTAATCATTTTAATATCTGACAAAATAGACTTCAAAGTAAAGATAAGGAAAGGCACAAAATATTCATCAAAGGAAAAATCCACCAAGAAGATATTTTAATTCTTAAACTCTATACCCCAAACAGGAAGACATCTAAATTTGTAAAATAAACACTACCACAGCTTAAATCACACATTGACTCTCATACACCAAAATTTGGAGGCTGTAATTTCTCATTCACACCAATAGACAGATCATCCAGACAAGAACTAAACTTAACAGACATTATAAACCATATGTACCTAGCAGACTTTTACAGAACATTCCACCTGAACTTCACTTATTCTTTGCAATTCATAGAACTTTCTCTAAAACTGACCACATACTCAGATACAAAGCAACTCTCAAGGGAAAGAAGAAAACTGAAATAGCATCCTGAATCCTAGCAGATCAACATGTATTAAAGTTAAAGATGAATACCAACAACAGAAACAACAGAAAGCTTACAAACCCCCGGAAGCTGAACTACTCTGTGCTGAATGAAAAAAAAATGGGTCAAGACAGAAATTAAGAAAGAAATCAAAGACTTTCAATAACTAAATATAAATGAATATATACCATACCCAAACTTATGGGAGACAATGAAAACAGTTCTAAGAGGCAAGTTTATAGCATTAAGTGCCTACATAACAAAACTGGAAATAGTTCACACCAGCAACTTAACAGTACACCTGAAAGCTCTATAACAAAAAGAAGTCACATCTAAAAGGAGTAGACAGCAAGAAATAATCAGACATGAGGCTGAAATCAATAGGATAGAAACAAAGAGAACAATAGAAAGAAACAATGAAACAAAGAATTGGTTCTTTGAGAAAATCAATAAGATAGACAAATTCTTATGGAAATTAAATTCCTTGATAGGCACCACTTTACAAGCAACATAGAGAAATGGAAGTAGCAACTAAAAGTCTCCTAAACAAAACCAAAACCAAAATGAAGCAAAAAAACAAAAAATGACAAGCACAGGGCCTACACAGGTGTGTACCAGGTCCTCTGCATACATGTTACAGATTTTATTTTCCTATTTTTATAGGACTTCTGAATGTGTTTCTGATTATTTTGCCTTCCCTTTGGGTTCTTTCCAGCCTATTGCTTTGCCTTGTCAGACATTATGGTTTTGGTTCTTTATTATTATATTTTATTTTGTGAACAAATAAGACTATATTCCTTGGATTTGTACATCATAGATACACAATAGATCTTAACTTCCATTCTTCAAAATAAAATAAAACATCCTGGGATGACTGAGAGACATGAGGTTACTTTAAAGGGCATTTGCTAACTTCATGCTTTCAACTGAGAAGCATCAATCATCTGAAGAGTGCCATTTCTACCAAGAGAACAGCATGATTTCAGCCATTCTTGAAAGAACAGGAAGAAGAGAGGACATAGCAGTGCAATAGACAAGTGGAACAAACCTCTCACTCCTTTGAGAGGCCTCTAAATTAAGAAGTCACAAGTTTCTTCTCAGTTTCTAAACTTAGTAACATCCCAGTCTTCATATCCCTGTCTCTTTCAAAACAAGCATCAAACTGCTTTATATTTTATAAGCATGTGTCCCTTCATATGCATAACTGCAGGTGTATCAGGGTGAGCATTGCTTAGTATGCAGGGCATCTCACACATGTTTAGACCCAGGTAATTTGTTGGAGGGAGCCGCTTGTTCGTCCAGGCCACCCAGAACCAAAATAATCAATTAGAAATCGTATTAATTAAAACACTGCTTAGCCCATTAGCTCTAACTTCTTATTGGCTGACTCTTACATCTTAATTTAACACATGTCCATTAATTTGTGTATTGCCACATGTCTGTGGCTTAGTGGCAATATTCTAACCATTTCAGGCAGAGGATCTATGGCTTCTCCCTCCTCCTCTTCTTCCCAGAATTCAGTTCTGTCTCCCTGTCTACCTAAGTTCTGCCCTATCAACAGGTCAAGGCAGTTTCTTTATTCNCTTAGCCCATTAGCTCTAACTTCTTATTGGCTGACTCTTACATCTTAATTTAACACATGTCCATTAATTTGTGTATTGCCACATGTCTGTGGCTTAGTGGCAATATTCTAACCATTTCAGGCAGAGGATCTATGGCTTCTCCCTCCTCCTCTTCTTCCCAGAATTCAGTTCTGTCTCCCTGTCTACCTAAGTTCTGCCCTATCAACAGGTCAAGGCAGTTTCTTTATTCATTAACCAAGAAAAGCAACACACCAACAGAAGGACCTCCCACACCACATTGTGAAGTTTGCTTTGTGTTTGCCAGACAAATACAACTCTGGAATAAATAACAATATACAAATATCTTGATACTACTTTTCTAAATGATTCCATTAATTGAAGTTACTTTGAAGTACCATAAAAATTTCAGAAAGCAACAATACCACCTAGAATTTCTCAATATAGCTATCACCATAATGAATACTATCATGGAAAGATTGCATTTTGGCTAGAGCTTTATTAACCAATAAACATCACTTATAATAGTGTGATGTAAAACAACTTTTGAAAATGTTTCATAAGTACTTTTGTATGTATATGTAACTGGTATTCCTGTCTAATAATTTTGTTTAGTTCTTTCTGAAAAATTACTCTATATGGGAAATCTTCTACAATTCCTGTTTCTCTTGCATAAACTTGTACCCCTACAATCATACAGCTACTTATTTCATATTCTTGCTGATTTATTTAAATATCAAATTCTCAATAATACTTTCCCTAGCCATTCCTCAAAATTGCAATCTATTCTTTTCTATTTCTCGGCTTTATTTTTCTCTATCAACTCACTGTTATCTGGCTTGGTATAAGTCTTTTTTTGCTTATATCCTATTAGGGAGCAAATTTTAGAAGATAAAGGGTCTTGTCTGTTTGCCCTGGTCTTCCAGCTTATATTTAAGACATTATTTGGAAAATAACATGTAATTAATGCAGATTTATTTAGTTAGTGAATAAATATATTTTCACAGCAATGTTTATTATAATAGTTTACTCTAGCAGCAAAAAGTCATCTTAGATTTGTAAAGCAGAAAAGTGTTTGCTTAACATGGGCAAAGGCCCCAAGTTAGATTTCTAGAACCAAACAAAAAAAAAGTTTTGTTGAGTTTTGTTGAGGACATTGCTTCTAAGTATGATTTTGTTCACAACAACGATTTTGGGGAATGAAGCCAAAAGTTCATGGGTTTAATAGGAACCAAAGCAAATAAAATACATTTTAATTGTAAACAAGAAGCACTTATGCTTTGCCCAAGAAATATATCAATTGCTAAATTTAGATCAGTTAAAGGTAACACTGCTGCTGGGCAATGGTTTTGCACACCTTTAATCCCAGCATTTAGGAAGCAGAGGCAGGTATCTCTGTGAGTTCGAGGCCAGCCTGGTCTACAGAGCTAGTTCCCATATAGCTGGGCTGTTACACCGAGAAACCCTGCCTTGACAAACAAAGAAAACCAAGCCAAAATCAAACACTGCCATGCAGTTTCACACAGTTAGGAAGCCCACGTAGGTCACAAACATTGAGAGCTCACTCATCATAGCACTTATCTGCCCTAGCAAGTTCTGAAGGCCAAGCAGGTAATACTTGAACAGTGTGATTGAAAAATAAATATTCTATGTTTGCAGAGGTGCTTCAATTAGTGTTTTTAAGGTAACTTATTTTGGAGCTTTAAAAAACATGGAAATAGTGATTTTCTTTATGATGTTCAACTGTAAGCCCTGACTGTGAGCACCACTCTGAGTTGGTGAAAGATGATTGATTGATTGATTGATTGATTGATTGATTGATCAACAAAAAGTTCACTGTGAAAGGACATAAGAAATGCCAGGAAGAGTCTCATAAGCCTGCTGTGGGTTTGGGGTGTGCATACTGGAAAGGACTTTGGTGGAGGCTTTGTTACTACATTGTCTAAATATAAATAAAATAAGTAGAACATATGAGGAAGAAGAATGATGGGACTAAAAGAGGAGAGAGGGTGGGCATGAGGTCCTGAAACCATAAAAGATAATGAATGAATGCTAGGCTATCCATGTTTCTAATTATCCTGTCCTCTGATCCTTTCAATGGTAAATGATCCCCAGGCACTTGTATTCCTAAAGACTATGAGATGGGGGACACTTTGCTGCTGCTCGTTAGAATCAGAATACTTTGGTTGATTCAGAACGTACACCCATGTCATTCAAGGTAAAACCAAATTCTTTTGTTACCATGAAAATTTGACTTTATTGCAGTTTGCTTGATCTTCCAGTGTCTAAGTCAGCATCATTAATTTTAGCTCTTTAACCAAGGGGAAAAGCAACACATCTTTGTACACATCTTTGTATGTTTCAGGAAAATGACGATATGCAATGGAATGACTCTAGAACACCTTTCAGGTCCTTTTGAGATAAAAAATCAAATAAAAATGATACATGGTGTTCCTGGTGGAAATACAGTCCCCCTTTAGGATTCAGATTGCAATAAAGGCCACAGCCCTAATAGGTCTTGGATAATAAACAGTCCCACCTGAAGTGGGAACTTCATAGTTACAAAGACTTACAATGAAGAGCACAGTGTTAGGGGCCATGGAAACAAACATGTATTTGTATGTACTACTAGATCCTGCAGGCTAGGCTGAACCAAGTCTTGCCATGAAGCCCTGATGCATGGAGAAGGACCACAACTTCTTCTCTAAACCAGAAATGCACTTGATAAAGCCAGTAATAGCCAGGGGATAGGCTTTTGAGGGAGCTGCAGCTTCAGATCCTGAGAACCTAACTCTTTCCACACTAATGGACTATGGTAATAAGTCCCCAGTCCCCTGTGTGCTCAATCTTTGATGCCCTTGAGATAGCCTGTGTTCTCTTAATGTACATTGCTTGATTAGCTTCTGGCTGATTTCATCCCATTGTATAGCTTTCTACTGACTGTCCCATTCCCCCCACCCTCCCCACCACAGAGAGCATACAAAATGCTGCACTTCTTAGTAAACTTGATGGGCTTAGGACATAGCTATATAAAACCTCTTGGCTCCGGCTCTTCTTCTTTATCATCTCATCTTCTGGCTCTCCCCTATCCCTGTTCTGTCGTTGAACCAGGTGGTCCAGTCCTACTAGGAATAAACTCATATTTAGCAAATGATGAAGTTGTTGAATAGACAAGTCCTAGCTATTCTAAAGATTGTGATTAAGGTTTTAAATATGATGTCCTCTAGACTGCATTACAGGAAGCCTCACTCACTTTGAGAACTCATGAGACTGGGCAGGAGAAAAAGAGCTAAGGTGAAATCCAGGTCATCCTCCCTTTCTTGTTCCTAGGTGTGCTGATGGAAAACAGGATGAGGGATATTCTGGACTGAACCCCTCTGGTCCTCTGATGTTATATTGGGGTCATTCAATGCACATATGCTCTTTGGCACAGCACAGCTAAAGGAAGCTTAGTATTTGAGGGACCCTGCTCTTTTTTCACAAAGGATGCTGAGTAGACTGTGTATTAGCAGATGAGACCCAGGAATTTTGCCCCTGAAAGCTGCGGTGTGGGAAATGCCCTAGTGTTCCTTGGGCTCATAACCATCTGTCTTATTCAACGTGTACAAATGCACTCCACTCTCTGTTGAAATGTTATTAAAATGAACAGAAGATGTGGGATTAAGAGCATCGATGGGTTCAGACTGTGCCAACCCAAGAGGCACCACTTTTGTGTTCTGCTTTGAGCTGAAGGCACAAAACACAAAGCAGGGAAAGTGCTTTGCTGTCCCTTTTCTACCTATTAGTAAGTCCTAAAGTTCCTCATTAGAAGGCACCCTTCACCCTCGGTGTCTTGAGAACATTTTCACTGTTGAAGACAGAGTCGATGGTGAAATGTAGCTGTGCCAGTACACAGATCAAAATGCTTCTTATGGTCTGTGTTCATGGTGTTTTTCCTAGTCAGATGATCAAAATTACTATCCTCAGCACAAGGCCTCTCTGCTCTTGTTGCCTTGTCACTACTTGCTTTTCTTTGTTTTAAAAGTATGTGCAGCTGGGGAGCCCTTTGATCACTGTGCAGGCACAGGGACCTGAGCTGCCACCCCCAGCACCTGGATTTGAAGCTGAGGTATGGTGGCCTGTCTGTTAATTCTAGTGCCAAGGGACAGGCAGGTCCCCCTAGAGCTTGCTGGCCAGTCCAGTCTAAATTCTCAGAAGATGAGAGAACAGCACTGAATAAAACACTAATGATGATCTCTGGCCTGAATGCTCACATGCTCTACTGGATACTCCTGCACGCACATATGAAAGCACATATACAAAGCGAATAGATAAATGAATCAACTCCAGCTAACCGCTTCTCTGGCTCTTCCTTTTATTTTTTGAGACTCCCTGTATATAAAAAAAGATCTAGAACAAAACTTCTCTGTACCTTCCCTGCTAATCTATCTTATGTTAATAAATGATTCTGCCAAAGGATGCTTTTCTCTGCAGCATGACAGACAATTGAACAGGGAGTGAGCCTTCCCAATAGAACAGCCACAGAATTCCACAAGACTGCCTGTTTTCCAAATGAAGGTTTGCAGGTTGTAGTCTGTCTTGAACATAATGAACCAGTTGTACATAAACCGTTTGTTTTTGCTGTACCAACAGATATGCCTGTGTTTAATTACACCCAGAAAGTTATAGTAAAAATTAGGTGATATAAAAAGCAGACTCTAACACAGCAAAATGTGAGTCTCTATAAGTGAACAGAAATATTAGCTAATAAAAATGCTACTAACAAACATAAGAATAAATTGAATAATCAGATATAATAAAAGTAGGGATCTATGTTCAAAGAAATACTGCAGTTATGATAAACCTGTTTATATTTTTTGAATAAAGTCATTTGTGAATATGTAAATTGTAATTAAATCAACACCAATTGGCATAGTCCTGATGGTTGAATGGAAACAGTTCCCTGTGATTATGTGACACAATCCCACTGAGGCTCCATGAATTAAGAGTTCCTTAAGTCAACACAGAAAGCTAATTTAACTCAGTGTGCTTCTCAAGCAGGTACAGAATATCTGGATTGCAGCAATGATCATGGGATCAGTGGGCAAAGGTGTTCATGTTCTGTCCTGGACAGGATGTTCTCACAATGCATGACTGCCTTTATCACAATATACCACACTCCCTGATGAACTGAACCTCCACTGGATTTTGTCACTTCCTCACTCACACCTGATGTTCATCATGGCCTGCTATCCCTACTTGAACTACACACGTCTTTGTCTATGTTACCATGGACACTATGTCTGCTCTTATGGTCACTTAGCTATGCAGTTCTTATTGTCCAGCCTTCAACAGATGTCCATAAACCCAGGGTGACTCATTACAAAAATATGAAATTATTGACTCTGATTTTGGGTGCTGTTATGCTGCAGAGATTAAAAATTGAAATATAGAAGAAATACCATAAATGACTTATTTTGTCCTCTGCTTCTTAATGATTAAGGTGGTGCAGTGTTTCTTTAAGAAGACGTTACATAATGTCTATTGTAAATGTGCCTTAAATCAGATAGTATTTTTATTTTTGTGAAGGGCTTAACTGTAAAAACTCATTTTGTTATATATTTAGTCTCTGTCATACACAGTTAGTTAAATTCGATGTGAAAGCAGCAACATGAGATAAGAGGAAAGGACATGATCACCTTAACACTGAAGTGGTTTTGTTTGCTCATGTTCATGCTGGATTCTTTTCTCACTGGACTCCACCTAGCACCATAGTCTATGTTTGCTGATGGAAGTCTGGTTTGTTTTCACTGTGTTGCTGCTATAAATAGTAAGTCCCAACAAACCTTACAACTTTCCCCATTTGCTCTAAAAGCAATTCTCTACCTAGACTGTATGGTTTTACTCATTATTTTTCTTTGGATTTATCATATTTGATATTTTCTTTTTCTTCCTTTTTCAGAATCAGTGATCTGATAATAACATTCTGATTTTATTTATTTGAAAATTACTTATTTTTTAAATATATAATTCATTGCATACATTTCTCACAACACTGTGCAGGTTCAAGTTTTCTGCACTTACTATGAACATTCTAAAATGTGAAATATTGCTTTTATCTACCTGTCATTCTTTCTTCTGTTCACCATGGTTTAAAAACTTTATCTTCTGCCCACTTAACAAACCATAAAACACAACAAGAGTTAATGAAGCTTGCTGGCATTTTTATCATCATGACTATTGTAACTTTATTTCTCTTTGTTCCACCTGAATAATATCATTTTTCTCATCTGACTGTTTATCTAATCTATTGACTTAATTGATCAAATTTCATCTTAAGCTTTCTTTTCTTATCTTAACGTTGCTCCTTTCTTTTGGGTTACTTTTGCTTTGGGTTAAACAAATAAAAAACCCAACATATTTGAATAGTCTTAAGGAAAACCTGTGAGTGACACAAATATGCCTTGTTTTATGGAAATGTTTTCATTGTGTCTGCTCTTCTGGATGAACTGCAAACTAAAGAAGAGGGATGGAAGGGAAGGAAGGTAAAAAAGAGAAAAATAAAAAGGAAGAGGGAAGGTGTAGTGATAGGGGAGCAGGCCTGCTTTTTGTCCCTCCCGGCTCCCACACAGTTAGCTTTACACTCAAAATAACAACACACAAATTGTATTCCTTTAAACACTGCCTGGCCCATTATATCTAGCCTCATCTTGGCTAACTCTCACACCTTGATTAACCCATTTCTAATAATCTGTTTACCACCACGAAGTGGTGGCTTACTGGGAAGATTCTAACCACTGTCCATCTTGGGCCAGAGAAGCATGGCGTCTGCCTGACTCGGCTTTCTTTCTCC